>CADDXX010000271.1:203046-242747 GCA_902810485.1 Alauda arvensis | reverse complement strand
GCAGGGACCTCCGGCGCCGGGTGAGGGCGGCGGCGGCGGGCGGGGGAAGCCGGGGCCGGGCGAGGGGCGAGAGGAGCGGGCCGTGGCTGCCGGGGCTGGAGCGGCCTCCCGGGCGGGCTGCCGGCAGGGAACATCCCGCAGGAGCAGCGGGGTGGCAGGAGGGGCCGCCCGCCCWGCGCCCGCAAAGCGGAGCGTTCCCGGCGGAGCGGAGTGCCCRGGTACCGTGCGCGTCCCTCCCGGCCCCGGGCATCGAAGGGAACWGGGAGAAGTTTGGAGCGGAGGGAGGGCGGCCCGGCAGCTCCGGGTGAAGCTGCTGGGGAGGGTGGTCCTGGGGACGTAATGTCCCGTGCCTGAGCACCGTGTCCCAGGCGTTCTTCGGGATAGGTCAGGGGTAATCGGCCTGTGCCTCCCTGCCCTGGATGCTTCCGGACTGACCGGGTTTAATGTTCTTAGCGCCAGGTATTATTAACCTTTAGGGCAAGCCGCTAATCGGTGTCATACATGGGTTGCCTCTCATCGGCAAGGAAACTGAAATGACTTCTCCGGCAGAAAAGCGATCAGAAGTGCACCAGGTGCGATTTTTAACCACGTCTCCTTCCTGAAATTGTTTATATGGTCAAGTTAATCAGTGGTGACAACACSAAGGCTAGAGAGTAATTTACTGCTTAAGTATATTACAACACATATTGAAACGTAACAGTTTTGCATGAAGCCCATAATTTAAGTTGCACGGACAAGATAGTGAACAACCAACATGCACTTTGTGAATGCAAAATATATGCCTAGAAAACCAGTTAAAATACATCACTGTTTTTCAGCTTTCTGTGTTTGCAGGGAATGTCCTTGTACTTAGATCATTCGTAAGGCAGGAATTTTTTTCTTTCTGATAGCCACAGAATGTCAGTAAGAGAATTATTTCTTAATCCAGTTATCAATCATGCTTTTCAGCATTTGTTGAAGTTATTTGTGGACTTTGCAGAGCAGGCAAATGTTTTTAGCAGAGAAGTAAAAAAATATTAAAAATTAATGAAGCAATAGATGAAATTACTGTCTACCTTTGGGGCATTGTGGTTAGGATTGGTTAATGTGGAAATATACAGGGCATATTGACTTACACCGTATAACTTCATCACCCTCTGTATCTAGGGGAAAAAAACATTTCTTGATGAAAAATTTGATCAAAACAGAGACCTTAAAAACAGCTGAAGGAAAGACAATGACACTTTGTTTACCTTTTCTGACTGAAGAAGTCATGGGGATGAGAATGATCTGTGACTAAGTTTTTTTGATTCAACTTATAATATTATCTTTGAAGTTCTGAACTTGAATGTTCATGCCATGTTGGTTTTGAAATATTACATTGAGGTTGATAGCAAACTGATGTATAAGAAAGATAATTTGAAACTTAACTATAAATACCCACATAACTTCTAAAAGCACACACTTTGGTGTACTATTAGAATGAAAGTTTAGTTCTGTACCTTGGTTTTGTATTAGACCCTACTGAAACAGAGACCRGGGGGGKRTTTTGGTTTTTTTGTTTGCTTGTTTGTTTTTTGTTTGCTTTTTTAATTAGATGGGTCATGACAAGTACAAATTAAGGCACAACAGCATAACACATCAGTATGCTATGAAAATATATGTGAACTCCAAATTCATTACAAATTTTAAAAAATATTGATGCAAATCATGAAATGCAGAGAGATAGAAACTCAGTCAAGTCGTGTTGTTAATCTGTCTGAAAGTGCAAAACTGTTCCCTTGTGTCCATTCACTGACTACCCTGTTAACAAATAATACTTTCTGTTAGTGTACAGATGAGGGTTTTTATTGAGGCTTTCAGAATGTAACTGCTTCCTTCAGTTTCTAAAAYCTGGAATGGAAAATCTGTGAGAAATCATTTGTACAGTTATCTCCACCAGCTCAAGATCATATGTTCCCTGAATTCCTGTTGGCCTCTTTGCTGTACTTCGTTGATTTCTCCTCCTGGTGAAGATGCCTCAGGACCAGACTCAGTTCTCTGGGCCCGGCTTCTTCTTGACTGGCCTTGGGGGGAAAATGAGGGAAATTGGTGTGTTCTCTCCACTTCTTGATGTCCAAAGAGCCTCCATGCACTGCAGCACTTCCCTAGAGTCTCAGATAGTTTTGTGAGCAGTGGAACAGTTCAGGATTTTTTTTTTTTTTTTGATTATTCTTTGCACTCTGTGGCATCCAGACTGGCCACTCAGACCCTTCGGATCACCCACAGCACTGAAAGGGGAGAATTACAAAAGTAAATGCAAGTGATCTTGTCTGGTAGAAGTATTTAGACAGACAAACATCTGTGTTAGAATGGATTAAGATTCTGGTGTTTGCGTTTTTACAAGGGGATCATCCAGATTTTCATTGCAGCCTAGGAGTATGGCTTAGTAGAAATCCTAGAAAGTCAGAAAYGGTGATCTGTTTGTGAAAAGCTCCCAAATCTGGCTTTCCTCAYGTGAAATAATGTCTTCTGCACTTGATTTAAAAATTCTGGGTTTAGAAGTTTTTCCCATTTTAGATTTATGTTTGTTATTTCTCCCCTTCTGCCCTGACTATATTAATTTTGGCCTGGTTTCCTAAGGAGATGAAGCTAAAACAATAATAATGCAGTCTGACTAATAGCTCCCCTCATTGCCTTGGTGTAATTTTTTTTTACCCTTGGGGATTAATTTCTGCCAATATAAACAGAAGAGCAGAGATTTCAAAGTGATGAAATCTTACAAACCTCAATACTTCTGGTGACCAGGGAGATGAAGGAGATGCTGCTGATGCCCCCACTGAAGGAAGAGCTGTAGCAAGCATTCAATTTAATAGATATCAGAAAATCTGTGTGGGTGCTCTATAGGATGCTGAGCTTTATAACTTCTGCTGCTCAAGGCTTGGTGATATATTTTTCGATTTCTTTGCTCCATGGGAGTGCGCAGTTGTGGAAGTTTTGATCGTGCCTTTTCTTCTCCATGGTCCTCTCAAAATAAGCTCAATAGGTCTGAGATGTTTCTGATAATGAGTTATGAATACAGACACTGTTGTTCCTCTACTTTGTAAGCTGATGTGTTGCTTTCCTTGTCCATAATTTGAATACTTCTTGATTCAGGGTTGATAGGCAGCGGCGCAGTAATTTTCTTTGTTACCTTGACTCAGTGCAAACACTCGATTACTGTGGTCACAATAAAACCTAGCTTCTTCCACMATCAGTTTCTCTCAATTGCTTACAAGTTTTTTGATTAGACTTTAATTTGCTTCCTACTGCCACTGCTGTTTCTTCTGGTTAAGGCTACATCCAAACGTCCTCTTCTGCTTTCTCTGCGCCGCGGGAGTCTGTAACACTCTCCCCGTGTCATGAGAAGRATAATGGAGGAGAAATATGAAAAGGTGTTGTGAGTTTATCTAGCAAGACCTTTATGAATACATGTGCTTTTATTGACTTTTAAGTGATGGTTTTTGTTCTGATTATTTGTTCTGTTACACAACTGAGAGCTGTGTTCGCAGGTAATTGCCCATTTTCTCCTTCCTTGCCTTGCCAGTGTTAATAGCATCACAGTACCTATCTGTCTTTTCTCTTTCATTATTTCCCTATAAAATTACTTAAAAAATTACTGTGGGTAGGCTTTTTTAAGGTGGTTGAGACTGGTTGGGGTTTTTTTTTTTTTTTTTTTTTTTTTTTTTTTTTTTTTTTTAAAAAATTTTTTTTTTTTTTTTTTTTTTTTTTTTATTAAGTTCATTTGCTAGCTTTTTTCCTGTTGTAGAAATTGTATCAACTGGCATTGCTCTCTGGGCATGAATGTACATATATAAATGAAATTAATTTAGTAAAGTGCTCAATTGATAATGTTGATTTCTTTGAAARTATTTTTCTGTATTTATGTTGCACAAAGCTCTCCTCTATATCTTTTAAATTAATTTATATACATTAAAGCCTTCATTCCCCACTAAAGACAGAGCACCACCATACTTGTATGTCAATTACATTTGACTTTATTCTCTTATTTGATATAAGCCAGAGGAAGGACGAGGTGCACAGTGATRCCTTTTTTTTCTGTGAACAAGCATAACCGCCTATGTAGTGTACTGCCCTGCCTCATCCTCGTGCACTTGGATGGAGCCAAACATCCTTCCCTGCTGCAAGGACCTGGCCTCCTGGCAGTCCCACACAGCTCTCCCTGTGCTCCAGGTAGCTGCCACCCCACACCCTGGGCTGGGTGGCTCCCAGCTGGTGTCAGAGACGACTCCCACAGCAGTTTCTCACCAGTGGTCTCATCGCTCCCAGAAATGTGGGAGGTGGCATCGCACGTGGGTGCTACCCAGTCTGCTTCAGTTTGAATGCATCCAAGGGATGGATCTTAAAACCCTGCCAGTGGAAGTGTTTAACTTGTGCTTGGTGAAAGCTTAGGTAGGACGTGCAAACTTGTGTCCTTACCTTGTCAGTGCAGAGAAGGGCAGTGGCATCCTGCAGAGAGGGAGTGTGGCCTCTGCCCAGGGACCAGGGGCTGGGCTGGGAGCAGGAGTCCTTCACATGGTTTAGCTGTGGCTGAGGCAGCTCATCTGACTATAGCCAAAAAAACCTCTGTCAGCAAAGGGAGGTGATGGTTTTACCAGGGTCAGGGGAGACAGACCTTGAGCAGCCTCTGGGTGTGGAGCTCTGGCCAGGTACACCCAGGCTGAAGCGTTTTGACAGGAGGATTTCAGCTGGCTTCCCAGAGCACAAAAAGAATACATGCAGCAGAAGTGTTCTGCRTGTCTTTGCTTTGGTATGTGGCACACACCTTTCTGTGCTGAAACCAGAGGCAGGGGTAGTTTCAATGCTGGATTGTGCTGCAAGGGTGTAGCTCTGAATTAAAAATATTCAATTTTCTGTGTCCCTAGGAAGATTCCAGAAAAACAATTGCACATCAGGGAGCACTTGCTTTTTTCTTTTTGCTTCTTCTTCTTTTAATCTGCTGATTAGGCAGYATTTACTACATAATAATAGCAAAGCTACCTCTGTTGTCTTTCCCCATACTGTCCACATATTCCATCCAACAGAGGRAGGTGAACTGGGTTTACAGTACACAGTGATGTTTATGCCTGCAGTTCTGAACACCTGCTGAGGCAGGACAGAGGGAATAATTTATACTGCTTTCCAACCCCCCATGGACTAATGGGTAGCCTTTTATTTTAGCCTTTTTCAACTACCTTTGCAACCAATTCTAACATTCTGTTAGAAATCCAGACATTTGTCCATAGGCTCCTGAGCAACCTGGAACTGTGATTAGTAATGCAGCTTTGGAGTTTTTGAAATGTCCTTGGAAGATGTGCAGCATTCAACACCACACAATTTGGTGTTCTGTTGGTATAAAGTACTGACCTTTGCTCAGGCTCAGCATCCCTTTTAAGTTTYGTTTTGCCTGCTTTGGAATCTTGTGTCATTTGTATCCTTTAGCTGAGCACCTGACCCATCGATATTTTATATCTTCTTCATTACAAGGTACCTTGGTCTTGCTCAGACAGATGCAGAAGCATTGGCAGCTCTTAAATATTTCATACTGACTGATGAAAGTGCTCTGTGGTATTTCACTGARTGATGACAAAGAGATTGTCATTGAGACAGTTCTGAACCCTTCCTCTGCCTCAACAAAAATAGCTTTAGTTCCTGGGCTATACATTATATGCTTTGTTCATAAGCAATTTCTRTCTACAAAGGTGGATTTTATAGTCCTTAATTATGGGAGTTACCACCGAGTAGTGTTGATAAGGTTTGTCCTGGCAGTATACATGTGGAGACCTTCGTATGTCTCTTCCACCTATTGTGGATGAGGTTTGGTTGGGTAAGAGGACTAAAGGAAGAAGAAGATGGGACGATGATGTCTAGAAATTCTGCCTCCGAGTGGACAAGCAGTTCTGAAAACAGTGTTTGAACTAGAATTTCACCCATAGTACCAGGTAGAAGGATCTGATTTGCCTGAAGTATACATATTTCTCAGGGCTCAGCCAGTTGTGAATAGCATTGTTTGCTTTGGCAGATGACACAAAAAGGTGTTAAGCACTCGTGGCACTTCATCTTGATTTAAGTCCACAATACAGTGGGAGTGCTGATGTTTTTCTGCTGTTTGTATAAATGGAAATTTTGAGGACTGGCTTTGTAAACTGCTCTGAAAAAAAGAAAGCCATCCTGGAAGTGAGGAGCAGGGCAGAGGCTTATAAGTCTGTTGCCATTTCTTCCAGAGGATGGATGGGATGCTCCTACAGAGAMAACTTGTAATGGGAAGATACTGATTTAGCTGTAACCCTGCCTGTAGCAGAGCCAGGCTTGGACACAGGATTGCAGTTCCCTGGACACAGGGAGTCAGATGRTGCTGTGGAGTGTCAGTGTAGTTCACCTTTCCTGTTTCCTTGCAAAACAGGATGCACTCCCCTCCAGGGAAGGAGCCATTTTCTAGGATATYAAAAACATGATGGTCATGGCTGGAGCAGTTGCCCCATGAGGAAAGGCTGAGGGATAGGCTGGCTCAGTCTGGGAGAAGATGGCTCTGGAGGAACTGACAGCAGTGCCTGGTACCATGAGGAGGGAGGTGATCAAAAAGAGAGAGCCAAAGACACAGGGGGCATCAGCGGGACCAAGCCAGAGAGGTTCAGATGGYGCACAAGGAAAGGAATCCATGGGGGCAGAGGTGTGGGCTGCCCACAGKGGCTGTGCCAGTTCTGCTCTTGGGAGTTCCAGCCCCAAGGGAGCACAGCTATGATCAGCCTCATCTGACCTTGTGCTGGGCTGGACGAGGGAATCCTGAGCCCCATCCAGCCTGAGCTGTCCCGTGACCCTGCCATTCCAAGCTCAAAGCTGAGCCTCTGAAAAGTTGCTGTGAAGCCTTGTTAATCACCCATACATGAAAAACGTAACAGGGAAAAGGAACYTTATTTAACAGATTGAAAGAAGGGCACTTGACAGTACCTTAAATGAGAAATAACAGATAGATGCCAACAACAGCATCCCTGCAGTTTCTGTCTTAAAATATTTTGCTAATTCAGTCTGCCTTAGATATGGTTAAATTCAGTGTTGTAAAACAATYCCTAAGTGTACTACATGTGATCTGTTTCAGGCTTCAAGTCTAATTCAGTCTGCTGCAGCTTTTGTTCWCTTAAGAAAAGCTTTCTCCAAGGAACAATACAGTATAATAAAAATGCAGCAACTTCTGTAAACATGTTTTGCTAAAGCTTTAATGTGATAGTTATGTTCTATGTTCAGAAATGAAACACTGAACCTACTGCTCTCTTGAAAGTAGGCATCATGAGCAATGGTGTGGCTTTGATGTTTAAAAGAAAGGTCCCTAAATGGGGATGGGGTTCTTCYGATGTGTCTTGCTTGTTTTTCTTCTTGGAAAGGTCAGGTATTAGAAATTCTGTTGTTACCACCCTTCTGATATTTTCTCTAAATTTCTTTTYAGCAGAGCTGGATTGCAGTGAAACCTCTTGGTAACAAAGCCTCCAGAGAAGACAGCCACTGAGTAGTCTGTTATTAAGACTGTGAGTTGCTTCTGTTTAACAAAAAAATACTAAAGAACCACACCAAAAAGTAAACTATAAGCAATTGCTTCTACAATAGACAGAGTTTCATTTAAGCAAACATCAAGCAAAAAGTTCCTCTCCATGTTGTTAAAGCTGTTTCATAAGCAGTGATTGAACATGTGTTCCCTGAGTAACATAAAAGAGTTGGCATTAAAAAGCCAGTGGTGCTTTCAACCACTTCCCCTCTCTTCCCCATCATTACTCAGAAACTGTCACTAAAAGTGCTTGCTGTTTACCTCAGAGAGCTTAAAAAAGCTTAAAAAGATGAGTGTGTGAGGCTTGGAGGAATATTTGTTTTCTTTTCCCTTGAACTTGCATTTGATTGCTGGAAAAGCTAGAATTGTGGAAGGAATTAAATTGAATAAAAATAATTCTCAGCCAATTTCTAATGGAAACAACCTATTATTGATGTGATTGGAAGGTCTCCACTTGAACATAGAAGGTGTTTATCATAAGGCATGATGCTTTTGGGAAAAAGCATCACTGAAAAGGCAATGCTGGCTTTTTCTGTTCTGAATTGGTAGTTTTATTATTTACAGTTTGAAGAGAGAGTACATGCTGTCCATGCAGTTCCTTTTATTAATGAGTAACTCACTTTTATGTTCCTTCTCTCCTTTTGGATTCTCATTAGTTACAGGTAGCTGGAAGTAACACTCCAAAGTAAAAAAGAATAAATTGGATGTTGTGTTTCCCAAACAGATTTCCCAAGAGACTCRGTGTGTTCTGTTCTAGCAAGTTTTGAAGCTTAAAAAAACCACTAAGATTATTATGATACTCAAATTATGATATTAATTAATTTAGCTTTACTGAGTATTAAAATAATTCCAAATGGAAATCTACTTGCTGTAATCCCATTTAAGGAGAGACAATTTCTTGGTTTGAGCCAACTATAATAATTCACATATGTTAGCATGGAAACTGAATGTTGTTACAGAAACTTAGTTATCTTGAAGGGATGTAATGAGATGTTCAGCTGTATATTCATTATGTTAATTAAGTGACTGGTTAACAATCCAGCCTTTGTAGAGAGTTAAATTTTGTCACTTAAAGGGAGAACSAAGAAAACTGGAGGCCTCTTTAGTAGCAGTTGGTGATCTACAGAACATAGAAGAAAGCTGAACAAATTTATCCAGCTGATCAATTTTGCACATCCACATGGAGTGATATCTGCCTCAGGATTCTGACAGCCAAAATAGTCAATTAAAAATTTGTACTTTAATGATTTTAATAGTTGCTTGTTCTTTAGATTTTTGTAAAACCTAGAACCTGAAGTTCTGTTGCTTAAATCTGAATAAACACTCTGGAAGAACGGAAAGATGAGAKTTAGAGATGCACCTTCTTTTTAAAATGAAGCTTTTTATGGCTTAATGGCTTGATTAGTCCTTACTATAAATACTTCAACTATGCAATTTTTCTAGGCATACATTTTGAGAGGGAATGGTAATTTTTTTTCTTCTTTTAATCTGTATCTTGGCCTCATTTCTGTACCTTTTCAGAATTTAGGGAAACGTATTTAACATTGGAGATGAATCAAAGCAAATTAATAAAAGGTCAATTTTAATTTGAATGGCTCAGTACCTCCCCACCCCCACTCTCACCTCTCCTCCCAGTGCTGTTCCATTTGATTAAAGCCACCAAAAAGCTGGGATTTCCAGCCCAGGCCTTTCTGTATGGCTGCCTTTCAGTGTAGGACTGAGTGCATTTGTTGCTGCCCTATTCCTGGTTGAGGACTGGAGAGCAGAGATAACAGCCGGCAGGGCTGTCTCCAGGGCAAAGGATGTCTCCCATAATCCCAGTTTCCTTGTTAGGACTTTCCAGAGTCAGTATTTCATGGAGGAAGAGAAGCCAGGCTGCCAGCCCAAGCTGCCATCTGACAGGAGTCACATTTGATGTAGGGATGGCAGCAGATCTCTTGGCTGTGGCTGTGGCAGGGGAGGCAGTCCAGCCTTCAGGCTTGGAAAAGCAGGAGCCCCTCAAAGGTAATTACCATTTGAAGTTAAGCTGTTCCCAAATGGGGATATTTGTTCAGATGTCTTACCCAGAGCTGGCAGGGGGATCTGGCTTCACTCCTCCTGTGCCAGTCTGAAGTGCTACAGGAAGACAGCAGGGCCAGTCTATTTATACAACTGAATAAAAGAGGTGCAGGATAAGACCTYCTTCTGATTTTGGGGCAAAGACCTTGACAGCAGAACACACAGAGACATGCTTTTTTGGTGGAATATGTCTTTTTAAGGCTCCATTTCCTAAGAGAGAGTGTAGCATTCAAAAGCATGAGGAKAGATGGCTCATCACTAAATGGGATGTGATGAGGGGGAAGATGCTCAGCCTCAGGCAGCATGGGAGCTAAAAACAGCTCAGTGGTGTTGTGAGCTGCGTTTGCACGGTGCCAGCACAGCCAGTGCTGAACTTGGGAGAGGCTGGAGATGTTCTGGAAATGTTCAGAGGAGCAAAATCTTCAGGGGGAAAAGCCCTGGAATTGAGGAAGGAATATTATGGCATGTTCRTGTCTGGTATCTGTATGGGAGTTTCAAAAATTGTTAAGAAAATAAGCATATGGACTGTATAAAAGGCACATAAGCTTACTTTGGGTGAGGAATATACACAACACTCTTCTCCTTTTTACATCTCTTCAGAAAGTATCTTGGCATGTTTTCTGTAGATTTGTGTCTCTGAATTTAGAGGAGGAGGATGAGGAAGAAGGGAAGCTGAGGTGAGGAGGRAAGAAAGCTGAGAAGAGAATGTTGCTGGGATATGAGAGGAGTTTTGCACCAGTTTGTTTGCAAGTGGAAGATGCAAAGGAGCTGCAGTGATGTGTTATACTGTAAATTATGTTTCAGTGTAGCTCTGGAGTTGTAGATCCTAGGAGAAATGCCACTCTGAACAAATATGGCATTCAGAATTTGTTGGGGAACTGTAACATATGAAATTATAATTCTCTAGATAAAAATAGAGCTTAAGTGTGCTAAACATTCAACACTTATTGCAACTCCAATTTGAATGTTTAAACTGTGAACAAAATACCAGGAAACACTCACTAATAATTYTGTGGCATCTGCTTTCTGGAGGAAATTGTGCCCTCTTTTTCTAAATTAGAGGAACAAAAATAACAGTTAATTATCTTATTTTTTTTCTCAGGTCATGCTGCACTTGGAATAAGTCATTGGCAAACAGCTGTCTGTGCTTCTTGTCTGGRGTGTTGAGTTTACAGGATGTTTACTTGGAAGCCTTGGGAAAGGCAGCCACCAGTGGCAGAGAGGGGCAGAGCTGAGGTGACAAAGCAGCGAGAGCTCAGGGAACAAGGTCTGTGGCACATGCAAAGGGCTTGAGGACCCCTGTCTGTACACTTTGGCAATGGGCAGCAGAGGAGTGAGATGAAAGATCAGGATGGTTTTGTTTTGCAACCATTTGAAGAGAATGGTGGCTGACTAAATGAACATACTTTGGCAGCAGCAGTTGCACCAAGGTGTTGTCTCCTCTTTTGGGGGCTGTGGCACGATGTTCCATTGCAGGTTACTTTTCTTTTTCAAGGTAGAGGACACTTTGAATAGCATTTATATCTTTGGTACCTCCATTCTCCATTTAAAAAGGAGTGGATGCTATAAAAATACCAAGGCTAGAATATTTCCCTTGGTCATATATTTCCCGTAGGAAAACTGCTCTGTATTCAACAATTTAATGCTGGGGCTGGTACTGATGTCTGGATTTAATAGGGTTTATAAAAGTATCTTCATTATTCAGAAGAATAAAATTGTTCAAGTGATTTTGCAYGGTTTTGCACTGCGTAAGCAGCACTGTTGTGGTGTGGTAAAGACTGTCTTATTTTTGTCTCCACAATTCAGGAAGAGCTGGGATGTTACAGTGTGCCAGTAGAACTGTATAACCAGAAAGGATACTGGTAATCAAACACAAATATCTGCAGGAAAGGTCATCTTGGTTATCAGATGAGTATGCCCTTTTCCCATCCACCAGCTTGCTGTTTTAATGGCTCTGGGGTGGCACAGATTTGTGACTAATCCTTGCTTTGAATCAGCAGTGCCTACTGAGATAATGCAGGAATTGTTCAGAGCTTTAGAGGGATGGATGGTTCAAAATTAAAAAAAAAAACAAAAAAACCCAACAAAAAAACAAAGCCAAACAGATCAAAAGCGCTTTTCTATTACACCACCAAATTGACTATTTCTAATTTAGAAATTCATTTAAGCCATTCTTATTTTTCATAACTTGATCTTGAAGAAGCATTTTTACCATGTAACCCTGATTTTTTTCTGCATTGGTTTTTTTTCCCCTGTGACTGAGTAGTGAGGGCAGCTATCCAGTTAATCCAGAATGAGCTTCAGAAAAGCCTAGATGTGTGGGCTCACAGTGCCTCCASGCAGCATAGCAARTGYCACCTTATCCCAGGATAYAAACACCACTGGCTTTGGCCTCACRCCTCCACCTTGGCTTGGTGGATTTGTGTCCATTTGTGGCCACAATTTCTGCTCATCTTCAGCCTTTACTTCAGCCTAATGATGAACTACGTCTTGCTGTCAGAGTTGTTTTGTTTTGTACCACAGTCTGGGCTGTGGCACCTGAAAGATCCCCTCCACTGTGGGGTTTGGTGGCATGGATGTTTGTGGGGCATCCGGCATTGGAAGTGTTCTGTGGCTGGAGGCCATCCTGCCTKTGGGGATCTTTGAGGTAGGAGCAGGTTTTCTCATGAATCTCCATCTTGTCCCTGCTAAAATGGGAAAACATTACCTTCTGAGTTGTGAGATGAAGCCTTCAAAGCACAGAATAGACAACTRTGTCAGCAGGGAGGCTTCTTGAAAGACTGAGCAGTTTGTGTCCTCTAGTGAGGCAAATGAGTGACGTACCCTGGATTTCGCTGTGCCTGCCATGTGATTACAGAAATTAATTGTGAAATGTTTATGATCCCAGAAACATGCACTGACCTGCTGCACAAAGCAAGGCTTCTGCCACTGCACAGACTAGGCTGTGTTTTTTCACTCAATTTGTTTTTCCCAATAGCCCCTGACTCTAGGTCCATTCAACTATTTCGGGTCACTTTGTAAGCAATCTGAAACCGCACTCCKCTAAATACAGCTTTCCTGGATATGTAGGTTCAGCACATTTGCTTGGTGTATGAAATCTCAGAAAGGCTATTAGTAAATCCTGACTTTGATTTTTCTTTTTATAGTGGTTTACAATTTCAGATAAAATTGCCACTTGCACTAGTAAAGGACTTAGTGTGAGCTTGCAGCTCTTTTAACTAGGTTATTTTAGCTGTATCAATTTATGATATCTGATACCTTTTTTTCAACCTCCAGTTCTGTAGCTGAAAGATCAGAATTTCAGGAGAGTAGTTCATTTGTAGAAGTTGCTTTCTTTTTCTTCATGTAGATACAATTTTCATATAAATATTGAGTATTTTGACAATCAGCTCCCAGATGTGATCAAAGCACACATCTCYAAAGGGTCAAGTATTGGCTCATGAAACTCAGTGACCATGAAAACTGAGAGGTGTAAGACTGGTTAGCTGATAGATGTTAAGAGCAGGTGGTGGGAAGAGGGTTAGGCACAAACCCCTGGCTGATGTATTTGGGGCAGAGTAACTTTTGTGCTACTAATAATTGTGATAGTTCTGCTAAATACCTGGTGTCTCCTTCATGCTGCCCTGAAGATTCTTTGGAGAAGCAAAACATTACTAAGGCCAAATAGAGAAAACTCAGAGCATTGTATGATAATTTGACTGAAAAGCCTGGACATCCTTCAATGGGAATGGACATGCTTGAATTGCTATGCATGAATATTTTTATGATATTGAATAAAACTGTGAAAAGAACTTGGCTGAATAGAGGGAATCTTGGGGCCCTATGCCATGTGTCTCTTCCTTTCTGTGAGATGTATCCTGCCCTGTTTCTGGTTCAAGGGGGTTTTATGCATTTGTTTGGAAGCAGTGCATCCTTAGAACTGTTTAACAGCTCTTGAAGGAACAGTTTCCTGCCTCACAGGGTATTTTTAGCCAGCTTAGACCCACAATGCATCAAGACTGAGGAATGGRCCACCCAGGACTTGAAGGATAGAATTTTGTGTTGGTACCTCTCTGCCTTGTGCAAGTTGAAGCTAAATTAGGGTGAATTTGGCTTCTGATATATGTCAGAACATCTGTTACAAATCATGCCTGGCTTCAGTAGCCTCTCAGATGGATCTCTACAGCACAGTGGTACACTGGCTCTGCTGGTTTTTTTTTGAGATGTCCTCCATACCAAGGGCAAATAAAAAAACCTCTAGATCTGCCTGCTTGTCACTGTAAAGCTGCATGGTTAATTGATGTGTGGCCTGACCATATCCTGTGTAGAGCACTGACATGTGAACTGTGTTCAGAATAAGCATAAGTGCTTCCTTTTCCTCAGTGTAGGTGAAGGGAAGAATTCACTCCTGGAATGAACAGAGGGAATGTTGTTGCTGTGCATACCTGACAGAGATGGACTTGGAGAAGGTGCAGTGAGAATGTGACATAAAATTAGAGAGGGCAGCAGTGTTTGAAGATACTTCTCTTGAGGCTTTTCATCCAGACTTCAGGCTTATCAGTCTGCCATTAATATCAATTATGCATCTAACTGTTATTGTTATTTGCTACATGCAAATGTTTTCATAACATGAAAAATTGCATTCCCCTAGTAACAGCAGCAAGGAATCTTGCAGGGAAGATTGCAAAGCACTTGTGAAAATCCTATGTATTGAATGAAGCCATAATGGAGCATGCAGATGTTAGGGCTGGGGTTTAATGATTCCTACTTCTCTGCTCTTTGCGGTGATGCTGTTGTTCCAGGGAGTGCTGGAGACCCCCTTGGGCTGCAGCTGTGTCTGGCCTGCACAATGCAAGAATAAAGACTGAAGAAACCCCTTCTCCACTTCTGCTGTCCCTCTGCATCTATTTAGGGATCAGATATGATTCATTGTCTTCTCTGGGACCGCCTTCTCCTCACCTCCAAATGCCATTCAGCCCTCGGAGAACCCCAGTGTGAGAGCAGATTGCTTTAGTTAAACATTGGCAAGTGACCACATCCTGCAGCTGGGGTCTGTCTGGGCTTCTGACACCTTTTCCTTCTTGTCATAGGTTTTAAAGAGGGATTTAGCTTTGGAATTGCTGACTTCAGCTCTCACATCTATGCTGATGGCTTTATCAATGGTAGAGACGTCACATAAACTGTCATTTCCTGCTCTTGACTGCCCAATRTCAGAGATGTCTCTGGAGGTGTCTCTTTAGACAGGAAAGCTGGTGTTGATTCTTTGGGGCATTTGACTTTTAAATTTCCTCATCAGCTTGCTTTTAAGGACACTGTTACAGGGATTGTTACTTGTGTTGGTGCCCTTTCAGAAGGGCACCTTGCAGCACTGCAGGGCTGCCTCTGCAGCCACCAGCCCAGAGTTGCTGGGCTTATGGGGTGATCAGTATGGAAAAAAACTCTGTATTCATCTCCTTGAGCACCGTGAAAATTTCCATTTTACCATTCAAGAAGAGTTTAGCCCAAGTGAAGGGGTAACACAATTTCAATAGGAAGATAAAATCTTAGATTCTTTTCTGATTGAGCTCTTTCAGTCTTTAGAGTGCTTTTTCATTGTCTAATGCTTCTTTGAAATAAAAAAAAAAACTAAACTGAATGAACAGTTAATAAGATCCTTTCCCATTTTCATCAGAAAGCTGACGTGTTATTAACACAAAATACCCGTGTAATTTTCCACTTACAGATTCTGCTTTCTACCTCTCCACAATCAGCAGACACAGTGGATGTCTTGCCGTAGGAGAGAATTAGTTCTTCCCCTCTGCAGGAGATTGTTGTGGGGCTAGTTGGAGGTTATCTCACACACCAGCATCTGGAGGTTGAAATCAAAACTGAAAATATTTTTTGCAGTTTTCTCTTTGTTAGAAACTTGATGTTCTGCCACAGAAAGGAATGGGTTTTCTTAAACCAGTGTTGATTAAATGACTGGGACTTCTTTTTGATATGGAAAGGAAGTTTTTCTTTTGCTTAGAACGGACATAATGGGGATTTCTTTTGGGGAGTTTGTTTTTGTTTCTATACTTTTGTCCAGAGCAGTTGGGAACAGTTGAGCTGGTTCTTACCAAATGGGTATCTAGTGTGTAGTGTCTTATTGCTGAGAGAGGTCAAAAATAAGGGAAAACACTATGAACACATGAAGGTGCTTACCACTGTATAGTCTCCATGTGTCCTGTGCTTGGCAGCTCATGAGTTACTTGAGTGAGACATCGTATTTTTGTGTTTAATAGCTTTGAACAGAGTTTGCTTCCTTCAGGTTTTTTTATTATATTCTCAACATTATTGATTGCCTCCTGAACCTCTCACTCAGCTCTTCATATTGAACACAGTGTTCAAATCCAGGGTAGATTTGCCACAGACATCCAGAAATTGTTTCCTGAAGCCACCTTCACGACATCAAGAAGGTTCTGTCTTGGAAACAATTGATATTTGTTGCCTCTTAATTCTGTGAATATTTAAAGTACTAAGATTATGTGTGATGGAAAGCAAACCATAAATCTGTGGAGGTGTGTGAATTTGCAGAGTGTTGGTTTCTGACAGAGATCTTGGCTGAGTGACAGGACATCTGGAACGATAACACAATCTTCCCAAAGCCAAATCTAACTGCTGCCATATTTCACCTCTCATTTGGATGTTACTGTTGTCTCATCATCACCCTCTGCAAGCTTGGTGGGATTCTTTCCTTGTCCCTACCACAGCTGTAGCCATTGTTTTCTTGTCCACTTCAGGAACGGAGAAATGTTGCCAGTGCATTCATTGCAGGCTGAGCAGCTTTGAAGGCAGAAGCATTGCTCTTGTGCCTCTCAGCACACACAGAAATAGTGTGAGGTGAGAAGTGGTGCATGTGCAGTGAACAGCCCTCAGATGATCTATCTATTGATTATACCAATTGTTTATGTGGAGATGTCCCCAAAAAAGGAATGAAACAGGAACTAGTTACAATCCTGGAAGAAATAGGAGCTTTGCTCTGCTGAGGAGAGCAGAGTTACTTGTTGTATTTGAAGATCTGAAGTTAACAAAACACCTGAACTTGTGTAATTAATACTTAAAGCCTAATTACAGCAGCTTATTTTTACACTCTATCATTTAACTTAAATTCTTAGAGATTCCACATGAGAAGTACAGATATTCAGCAGTTCTGCAAATGAGTAAGTAAATCTGTGTGCTTACAGCCRGGACTGTTGAGGAAATGTTGCTTAATTAAGCCTCATTAATACAGACAGATTTGTTTTTTAAAAACTTTTTCTGCTGCTCAAAACAATCTTCATTTATTGCTCATTCCCGAATGTTTAGAACAGATTTAGAGTTTTAAATGTTAATAACACTCAGTATGGAAAGTTTTGGGGTTTTTTTCCTGCATCTGTGAAATTTCTTTTAAAAGTAGTAGAATGTCCTTATGCAAGTTACTGGTAGAGGAAAAAACTGCAACTGTAAGCAGATTTGGCTCAAGCATAAGATAACCTACCAAGTAGCTATAGACKTTTTTTAACCTTGACAAAATAACTCATGAAATGTCATTTTTTACACATTTCACTGCAGATTATGCTTATGGCACAAGTTGTTTAGCTTAATAGTTGCAGCTATGGATTTGGAAATTGAATTGACCTCCAATATCTGTTCAGATATAGAGCCCAGCTCTCTGTATGGGAGTGGTAAAAATGTGTAAATTGATAAGCTTCATCCATTTTTGAAAGATCAGCTCCTCAAATATGGGTTTACAATGTGGAAATCATGCCTGCCAATATCCTTCATGTCCAGCAGAGGCTGTGTGAAGAGGATTAAGTCATTGTGCATCCTCTCAGGTTTCAAAGATGCTTCACAGAAGGCAGAATTACTTGCTACTAGCCCAAACCTGTACAAAATCCCCCTCTGACCCCTGTCCTGCATTTGAGATCCTGGAAATGTTCCCCCTCATGCAAGCATGACTTGGATAAAGTATTCAATCCACCTTAACATCACATCTTTATTTCTTCACCATTTTTTACTTCAAAGCCTCCAGACACTGGGCAGCACACTGAAGTGGGGGAACAGTGCCCCAGATCAATACAATTACACAGTGCACAATCCAAATGGGATTCTTCTGAAATGCCATGTTTGTGCATTTCAGAAGAAAGAGCATGTGTGCCTCTTACAGCTTATAAGGTGCTGTAATTGTAGTAATGAAAGCAGGAAGGATAAAGAAGAGTTTGTGTGTAGGCTGAAGTTTGATCCCTGCCCTGTAGTGGAGCTGAGTTTAGCCAGCAATCTTGTACCTCTCAGCAACTGGAATAACATGCCTCTTAGCTGAAGTCAGCACTTAGGATGCTTCTCTTAACACAGATGGAAACTCAACTGAAGGCAGAATGAGGCAAGAATTACCATGAATTCTCTCTTAAGAGGCTGTCACAGATGAGTGGTTTAGGTCACTTAAAGAATCTCTGCCAAAGGTCATAGCAGCAACGGGTTTAATCTGAATTTGACAAAATTCCGTGGCAAGGTTAATTTTATGAGTAGCTACACAGACAAAGCATACAGAACAAACTTGGATTAGAACCAAATTTTAAATTATTTACATGGAGAACAAAGACAAAAAAGGATTAAGATCTAAAAGGTGAGGGAGATGCTCCCAATGAGTCATGGGGTTCTGAGAGGACTCCATTGCTTTCTAAACTCCTGTTGGAGTGTTGGTGCAGCTGAGTCCAATCTCAGTCCCTGGTTTGGTCAATGTTTTATGTCTAAAGGATTTCATAGGGAAATACAAGGAGTAGGGCAGACCGTCTATCTCCAAATGTTTTTGAGCCTTTTCAAGCAATCTCAGGCCATGCTGCCAGGAGGAGGTCAATTTGTAGCTTTCATCCACACTGCTTCAGAGGGATGTTGGGTTTTGATGTTTTTGAGTGAAAAGTCAGTAAAGCACATTAACCTCATTAATCACAGTGTGAAGAAAAACCCTGTCAGACAATCCAGGCTTTATCTTTGCCTTTCGCTTTTTGAGACACTGAAAGGAGGAGAAAAAAAGACATCAGATGTGTCTGAGTGATAGTACTGAGACTCAGAAATTGTAACTGGTCTGGGGAAAAAAACGATAGGTGCCAGGAATGGAAGTCTGAATCTGAAAGGAGATCTTAAAAGGCAGACTGTGTGACTTGTTTTGCTGGAAAGGTCTGCTGTTCTGATCCTGTTTTCTCTTTCTGGACCAAATTTTTATCAAGTTGTTTTAATTACTATCTTACACAAGTGCAAAAAGAAAATATATTATTAAAACTAGTGGGTTTGTGTTTGCACTTGCATAAATAACTCTTAAGCAAGGTATTTATTAGTTATTGCTACTGCACAGCATCAAGGGATAAAAGAGACTCCCAGTGTCGATATGCCTGCATGAAGATTGTATTTGTAAGGGAGCACTAAAAATGAACACCAGCCTAAAAGGCTCATGCCATGTTCACTATCTGGAATTTGGTATTTGAAGTTCATACACATAAGGATGGCAGAAGCCTTATCAAGAAGAATCAGTTTAACATATAAATCAAAACTTGCAGTACTGACAGCTCCTACAGCACTGATGAGCTGGCTGCAGAGAGGTGAAAGATTTCTGATCTTCCTGTCAGCAAATGCATGTGTTGACCTGATAGAGAAGGTAATGAATATATTCATGGCAGTTTTGACCCTCACTGCTATTTTTTTGTGCTGACCCTTCATTTATAAATGGATATGGRAAACAAATGAATCATCGTTTTGTGGTGACGAGGTTCAGCTTCCAGGCTGAAGTGCGTAGTTAATTAGATATTTAYGACAGTGCTCTTTCAGAGTGAGGGTAGACTGCCTTTGTGTGTTTGCATGGATTATGTTGTTGTCTTTAAACCAAAAATTTGGGAAGGGCAGGTTTTGAGTAGTGTTTTACAGGCTGATAAAGCACAGGAAGCCACAAGAGCTTTCTCAAATCCTGCAGCAGCTCTCTTGCACTTTGCAAAATTATTGGACATAGTTGAAGTATGGATTCTGATCCCAGCCAAAATCAATGGAATCAGTGGACCTCTTCTGTCACTGTGCAGATTAAAAATCATAATTGGGCCCTGCCAAGGATTAAAACCCAGTACACTGTTATAGACATCCTCATTTTGATTTTGGAGCTTTATATTTTTATCATTGGAGTCTGTTGCCCTGTCGAGCAATAATGCCATTTACTGTGGGACACACATCAGAACCACAGCTGAATAAATGCAACTTCCACATTATGAAAGTAGATTTAACACCAGACTTCCTCATATATAACAAGACTGCATGACAGCTAGTGCTGACTTGTAGAGCATCACAGACAGTATAAATACCTGGTACAGATGCTGGGGGTTATTTGCATAACATATTGGGGGCAGAGAACAACTGCCACAAACTTTACATATCATCAATTCCCTTTATTTTTCTACCTTCAAAGCAACATGCCTTGCTTTTCTCCTGAAACACACCTGTAGGTAGAGGCTAATATTATACTAAAATGGGAGACAACTGGATTTTTTTACCTGCCTGAGCTAAACAAGTACAATTTGACATTTCAGTTGAATGCATGCAAAGTGAAATATATATATATCATAACCACCCAGTTACTGCACTTTCTTTCTCAGAAAAATCCTGATAGCACCCTTCTTGGACAGAAATAGTCCTTTTTCAGATGATTTAAGCAGTTAGTTCTGGATATATCCAGAACTCTGGAAAAAAAATTTTGGAATAATTTTCCTTATCAGTTTTTGTGTACAGTGTAGACATGGGCTCAAACAATCTGTGGCAGCAGTTCCTGTATACACAGTCTGCTGTGGTTGCTCAGCAGTGAGGAGGGCATGGCAGGGGGGGCTGTTCTAGTGACTTCAGTGAGCTCATGAAAGGATGTCTCGTTGTCTCCTTGGACTCATGCAGTGTCTACTGCTGCTGGTTTTCCACACAGCTTCAGGATGCTGAAAGAATTTCTGTGCAGGTTTGTTACCAGTTCTATGGCAGTTGGATATCCAGCTTTTGTCAGTCAATGATATTTGCAGGTTCAGTGGCTCTCCTGTTCTGAAATCATAAAGGAATCTCTGCTTAGTGTGAGTTCATAGTTTTACCACATGTATTGTTTTGCTTTTATGCAAAACACTATCAGAATAGATAATTATAGCTCTGAATAACTTGAAAAAGTCATTGTAGAGGAAATGGAAGATAACAAAGATAGAGGCCATCTGAAAAGAAAGTCTTTTTGAAAGGAAAGTTAAGAAGCAGACGTTCAAATGATGAAAGTAACAATAATTTGAGACAGAATTAAATTTGAAATAGCAAGACTATGTTGGAAATACTGCTGAGGCTGTTGAACTTTGTACCTGTCATATTTTCTAGGATTATTTGTCTTTACTGGGGTAAGAGGAGGAGGCAGACCATTGAAAGAGGCAGAGGAGCAGACACAGCACAGAGAACCCAAAGGCTATGGGGGTGGAACAGAGCTAAAAAAAAACAACCTGCCAAAAACCACAAAATTTACAACAACAAAGAAATTTACAACTACATCTGCTTTTTGGCTGCTGGATGTGTCTGGAGGGCTGGTGGCAGAATGCACTTCAGAAACCCACAGTGCCAAGCTGAGTGTAAACATCACTTCCTTAAATATATTTTTCTTCTTATATCCCCACAAAGGAACACAACTCTAATCAATGGAATTGAATTGCAGATTTGGAAAGCAAAATACAGGAGAAAAAACTGATGATATTTCTGGGGTTTTTTAGCATTTGAGGGAAGTCTGTTGTCCTGGGAAGGTGGAAGTGGCACGGGGCATTACAGTGGGCAGATTCCTATTTTGTTTTAGCAACCAGAGCATGGCCATATTCTCAGAAGACACAGTTCATGCTCTGGGAGAAAAATGCAAGATTATAATTTACATGCCAGCTATACTATGATGTTTTTTCACTCTTCTCAACACAACACTATTGCCTTTTTTATTTTATATTACTTTTATAAACTTATACTGAATAGGATTGTATGGAGGGAGATACAGATGAAAAGATGGTAAGATAAAACTTTCATTTTTGTTATAAGGGAGCATCTTCTTAGTTTCAGAAAGAAATCTCCATCTGCAGTTTTCCAGGAGGCTGTTTCTTTAAAAAGATGTTTTCAAGATTGATTGGTATCAGGTGTTCATTGCCATGTGATGCAGGTGTTACCATGGTGACCACTCCACTCCTTTAGGCAGGATGTCAGAGGCTATAATTGTGCTTTAAAAATCCTGTGCACAGTATGATAACCTGCACGGAAATAAGATGTAGCCTTGCTTAGACACAGGTCTGTCTCTGAATTTGCTGATTTGTGGTTGCAAGCCACAGAAGATTTTATACTGATGTTTGGGGGAGATTTCTTTCCTCTCTCCCTTTTCACGTGACCAAACAAGCACAATGAATTCTACAGTATAATGAGAAAGATTAAATTCTTTTAGCCACACTTCCTCCCGAGCCCTATTTGAGTCTGTGTCTCTTTCTGGTCTCAGGCCAGGAGATAAAGCTGGTTGGAGCTCTGCTTTGTCTATGTGGCTCTGCTTGTGTCTGCCTTCTGCTAGGGCACGTGAAAAAAGGTGTTTTACCACAGACACACTGGCGTCTGTGTGGCTGTACTCCAGACAGTGGCAAGCCTGGAGTGCCTTCTCTGCCTTTGGCAAATCTCTGATCAGGGAATGAAATTACATTACCCTTCAAAATGCTGCTTGCTGACCCTTGTATTTCATGTGTCCTAACGCTGCAACTGCATATTTGCCTTTTTGCAGCTGGCAGCAAAGCTACACTTGTTCCACAGCTCCTGCAGGATTAGGGGCACAGGTGCCCCTCTTTCCATGCACTGCTTATGTCTGTGCAAAGGTAGTTTGCCATTTTGGCTGCCACAGAGTAGATGTCTGCATTTCTGCTTCAAGCCAAGCAAGTTGTAGTTGACACAAGAAAGTGGTGAGATTGCAATGCTTATTTATTACCTTGAATTCTGCATCAGTAAGATGGAAAGTAAAGAGAAAAGTTGGTAAAGAGTGAGGAAACTTTAAGGATGGGTTGAAGGTCAAGAGGCAAAGGCTGAAAGAGCAGTAGATTTAGAGGCTATTGTGCAACCAGCTCCAGTTCTTCTATATCCCAGCTACAGCTCTTCAGCAGCTGCCAAGAGCCCCAGGCTCAGCTTTCTATGGATGCACTTAGGCAGGATGGTATCCTGGGAACYCTGTTTTTTATAACTGGCTATATCTTTGCTCTGTTGGTCTCCTCAGAGAGCCTGGGTTCAAGACCACAGCAGCAAAACAGTCCTACAAGAATGACCCAATCTGTTGCAGGAGATCAGATGGCAAAGAGTCTTACTGCTAGAAAAGAAAATTTCCCCAATTAAATAAACCTTTCTGATGAAGTCTTTCACACTTCTTTAATTTTAATAAGGCTCAATCCTTTAAGYTGCTAAATAGGTTTACCTCTCCCCAGCGGAGGTAGAGAATTGTGGACATGAGCAGTGCTCAGGACTCTGCAGAGTTAAGAACAGAAAGTTGACCATTTGGGCCTTCTGTGTCTCTCTTAAGCCTCCAACTGCTATTTTGAAAGACAAAATTAGTAAATAAGATCAGTATTTATGGGCCCAGTTGTASAGAGTGCTTAAGAATTTGTTTTTAAGGATGCTACTATGAAAACTGGACATGCAATCCAGTGCTCATGTGTACTGGAGCTGTGCAGTGCAATGGTGTGTAGTGCTACGACATGGATTTCAAATGACATTTGATTGTATGGTGTGCTTCAGTTTATTGATTTGAAATTATCCTCTATTGTATCTGAGCTGTCTTTTGCTAGGTATTAAGTGGGCTCTAATACCACAAATAAATGGACCACCTACACATAGTTGAAGGTGAGTGTAGTTAGCAGTCCTTTAGGTCAATGTGGTCATGTCCCCACTGCATTAAGTATGTGCTCTGCAGTGGTGCTGGGCATCTTTTAGAAGCCACAGCTCCTCCATGGTTTAATTTCTTAAACTGAAATTTCCCATTGGCTTTTAATTAGATTAATAAACGGCTGTGCAATCAGTGAGCTGTAAGGAAAATTTCCGAAGATGGAAACAACTCTATCAGACCCTAATGCAGTCATCAAGCTGTTTGAATAATTAAATATCAAAAGCAGATAAAGAACAAAAGAAGTCAGACTTTGTATAGCATATGAAGACTGACTGAAATCTGAGGGGATGGTAAACAAGAGCATCTGTCCTTTCAAACATCACGCTTATTAATAAATAACAAACACTATAATGAGTTGCTTTGCACCTAACTGTATAAATAAGACTGGAAAATGCCAGCCAAAGCTACTACAGAGAGCAGAATCAAACCCTGAATTGTTTGGCATAAAAGTGAGAACTTCCATGGCTGGTTCCTTACTGGAGAAAAGTGGTACAGAAAGTGGCATAACTTACTAATTATTGACTCATTCCTCGTGCTTTTACTTCTGTTTCCCTGATTACTTCCTTCTTTGTGGAGAAGGGCTTCCCCTTCTGCTTTTGCTGTGTTCCTCTAAGCAGCAGAAACACGCAACAGAAAACCATCTGGGAACCAGACTCGGTGCCAGCCCTATTGAGAATAAAGAAGCTGATTTTTGATGCCTGATTTGGAGTACCACATAATCTGTTCTATGTCTCACAGCCAAAATGGAAATCTGTCACCATGCTCAGTTCCCAAAACATGGAGACTCTTAGAATATAGATTCCTGCTGTATCAGTGGATAGTTCCCCATCTTTTTCACACCTGTTGGGGTGAGCAGCTCAACCTGAAAACTCTTGGTAACACTAACCATCTTACCCTGCTCTGTGCATTGCCCACAGCAAACTAAACTGTACTCATCAAGGGAGGTGTAACAACATCCTGGACAGCACTGGTTAGACCACGTTTGGAAGAATGTCCAGTTTTGCTTCTGCCTTACCAAAAGGATGTTGATAAACTGGAGCAGGAGTTGGTCAGGAAGGAACACTTGAGGAGGTGATGAGGGATTGGGGCTTAGTCAGCTTGGAGAATACTTGGGGGCAGCTATGACAAGCCTTCCCTTATGTTGCTGAGAAGGTGGAGCCAGGCTCTTAACAGAGTTGCACAGCAGGAGACCAAAAGACTATGGTTATGAGAGACTGTGGTTATGAACTAGAAGAGGACAGATTCAGACCTGAGGTAAGGAAGAGCCTTTTCTTCATGATGACAGTAAAACCCTGGCACAGAGGTTTTCTGTCCTTGAAAATATTCAATAGCTGAAAGGACAAATCCCTGGGAAGTGTGATCTGAATTAGTTATTGACTCTGCTTTGAGTAGGAGGTTGGAGTAGATGACCTCCTGAGGTCATTTCCAACCTGAATTGTTCTATGATTTTATAACACTGAGTTTTCAGCCTTGATTTGTCCTCTACTTCTGGCTCTGTCCCAGTCACCTCCTCCTGTCTTTCTCTAAGAGATCTACAAGCAGTGGAGGGTTACACTGCTGTTCTCCACCGAGTGAACCTTGGTGACATGATGAAAAGTGTGCTGGTTTTGAGATGCGGACGAACTCCCGTTTTGACAAAACCTGACCTTGTCTTCATAAGAGAGTTGCTTAGCCAGGACTTTAAGGCAGCTGTTCCAGCAAGAAGACATTTGCTTTCCTTTCATACTGCCATATATTTTATTTAGAATGATTCTCTGTTTTCTTTTACATTGCTGCTCATCTGGAAGCTGTATTTGACTTTTCAAGATGGTGGCTGGCAAGAGGCCCCAGCAGTAATGAGTGGGAAGGCAGAACACAATTCCAGCAAACACTTAGCTGAGGTATTTCAGTATCGCAAAAATGAAGGGTTTTTTCTGCTTCAGCAAATGAAGAAGTAATACTGTCTAGTGTTCCAGCCTCAAGCAAGTTCAAAGAACTTGTATTCGGGGTCCAAAATAAAGCGGAGCAATTTCTGGGAGCAGGAGCAGGAAATGAGCCAAAGACATAGGATATATGTTTATGTAGGCAAAAAGACAGAAAAAAAAATTTAAACCACTCAGGGCAAAACCAGGTGTCATCAGCAAGAGACTGAGTGACTTCTTGCATGATAAAAGTGTAAAACATGTTTCACACCCAGTCAACACCTTGACTGATTCTGTATCAGTTCAAACTTATTCCAGCCTGTCCCTGTGGCCTTGTAAMTCTGCGTGGGGAAGAAGATGGTTATGCCCAATGCTGAAGATTAAGTTACTGATTTCTACCTGACTGCCTCATCCAGTTACTCCCATTTGAACAGAAGAACCTTGTTTTGCTGACTTGTTTTCACCATGAAAGAGTTGATTTTTTTCCTTTTTTTTTTTTTGTTTTGTTTCCAGGATACAGACATTTTGGTGTCTTCCTAAATTTATCAGTGTT
This sequence comes from Alauda arvensis, assembly GCA_902810485.1. Lineage (NCBI taxonomy): Eukaryota > Metazoa > Chordata > Aves > Passeriformes > Alaudidae > Alauda > Alauda arvensis. The sequence goes on along the minus strand of CADDXX010000271.1, from coordinate 216,792 downwards.
GATATTCTGAAGCACCAGTGGATTTTGGCCTCTGAGAAGCCACCAGAGTCTGCTTCCTCCCAGACCTTTCTTCATGTCTCATGTACCCCATCTGTTCAGAAAGTATTCAGCAAAGTCAAGCAGGATTCCTTGCTTTGATTTAAATAGTTTTTTTTTTAGTTGTTCCAGAAGCAGTGACCCTAATTCATTTTTATATGCAGAACTGTTTTTGGAAGACTAAACAGAATAAAGTTGAACTACTTTTTACTTTTCCTAATTATATTACTTGTTCCCTTCTCCTCCTCAGCTGACTTTGAGAAAAGCTCAGAAAGCTCATGCTTTTCTTCAACAGCAGAGTCGGAATTCTTACAGAATGGGCGGATACAAAGACATCATCCAAAGTCTGCCTATAAGTAGTCTGAAATAATATTAATAACAATAAATCTGAATTAATGTTAGGAAAATTCCAGAATTTATTGTCTTTCCTAAAATTGAACGGACTGCAAGGTCAAATTTCTAATGTGAATTAATGAATGTAAAGTTTCTAAAATTGTGTTAAGTATATAACAAGAACAATTCTTTTTTTGACCACTGTTGAAGGCTTGGTATTACGTTTTTTTCCCTAAAAATGTTACTTTGAAGAGGAAACTTGGTAGATTGGCTTACAATAAGGAGAGCAAAGAGTCTCTCCCAGAATACACTGGTCTTGGATTGACAAAGGTGGAATGATAGGTTGGCCTATCAAAAGTCACTTCATGTCATCCGGTTATGCCACCTTGAGAACTGGTCATTGCTGTTTTCTTAACAGTTACAGAATTCACTGACTTCAAATTCAGGGATTAACTTGGGATGTGCCTGAGAACTTCTCTTCAAAAAAGCCATGTGAGCAAGGCTTTTCTGAATATGAGCAAATCAGCTTTCTATTTGGTGAGAGGAACAAAACAAGGGGCATTTTGTGATGTATGATGAAGTACATGTTGGCATCAGTTCAGGCCTCACTATGTGATGATCCAGCTCTTGAACTTGGTGCAGCTTGTGATTGTTTGGGGATTCAGGAGGCAGTAGGAGATACACAAAAATTGATGCTCAGACAGTCCAAAATAATTGCACAAATAACTTCTGCTTATTTTGGACATGTTTGTAGTCTTTTTATCTCTAGAACTGTGTGTGTCTAACAGCTTACACTGATCTCCCTTAGTATTTTCAGAATTCTAACTCCAGTATTCCTCACAAAATAATGTATGCACTTAAACTTCGCCGAAGACCAGCAGGAGGCACTGGGTTTTTTTTCCTGAGTATAGTTGTATTAAAATTGTCTAATAACTCTTTAAATAATCACTGTTTGAGTTTGGTACATGCAAATAATATAAACAATTGAAAACTGACTCTTCAATTTTCTTTTAATGCTGCTACTTTCTTTGTAGGTGTGGTAACTCCTCATTGGCAGGGACAAATTCTAATAACCATTCCCCTAGGGAGATCAGAAAAATCAAACTATCAGGTGTGATGGTCAACACAGCATGTAAAACGAGAGGCAGTTACAACTGTCCTGTCATCAGATCAGTAGATCTGCATTGTGATTGACTCATTCACTTCCAGCAGTAAGAAGCATGTAAATGTCATAAGATGCTTTGCCACTCTTGTCCCCAAGAGAACAGTGTCTTGTTGGGGTCCTTTTTGGTGCTCTGTCATTGTTTTGGTAATGTAGTGTTGGCAATACAAGGAAAATATTCCTTGAGAGAAACATTCAGCAGTTCCTTGCAGCATAGTCAATGTTATGCATCAATGTTGGTGTCAAACCTTACTTAAATAAACATACAGTGTTTTGGTTTTGATGTTGTTTTGCTCATATTTGGTTTGACCCTTTCTAAAAGCTCTGTGCTTCTGACAGTTTTTAGCTTCTGGTTTTTAACTGGGAGTTAATTGGAGAACAGGGCAGGTAAGAATTCATGGCCTGTGGGGAGAAAACAAGCACAGTAATTGCAGTACTCAGGCTGGAAATGTGGAAGTTGCAAATGTTGGTCTAGTTTCAAGRCCTCTTCTTGTGTAGGAAATAGTCACCGCATAAATCACACAATCAGGTTTCTACAGGTTACAAGAATAATATTTTTCCCTTTGTATTTCAAGTGGTGGCCCGACAAATGCCAGTCCTGGCCCCCAAGTTCTGTGACATGGTTTGGTTTTTTCACTCAATGAAAGCATTGCCTTAGAGGTTAAAGTGTAAAGACTAAGGCAAAGCTTGAGTTGACATCACAAAAGCAGAATTTCAGTTAYAATACTTCTGTACAGTGGAAAGTGCTATTGCTCAACTTAATTTCTTCCCTGGGGATCAAAGCATTCACCTAGGAGACAGCAGCTCTAGGCAATTTTTCTTCAAATCCCAAGGTATTCCTCTGGGCATGTTTTCAAAAGGAAGAATGCCTGGTGGTTTGAAGGAGTCATTATAGAGGTGATGATTTCTTTATCAGCTGAAGTTGAGCAGCGAGTGGATGCAGGTGCTCAGGTAACCCAGAGCAGGGCAAAGTCTGTGATGGGTGGGATCCCTGAGCAGGCCCTTCTCCCAGGTGTTACCTTTTGATTAGTTCCAGGTGGCTCTTCTTCATACATGAAATTTGTAAAYTGAAGTAATTTTCTGAAGCATCCAKYTTRGAAGAAGAAATTTCGGCATMAAGTTCTGCAGTTTGGCTACTCTGTACTTTGCAGATCTGCAGATCAAGCAAAGGTGTTGTGGCACTTGTCATACATAGACGTGTTCTTGGCTGCAGAATGAAGAAAATCCACTCCCAGAGGCTGTGAAGGATTGTGGTGTGTGAAACAAGAAAAGAGGCATGATAAGTTTCAGGGACAGCAGTGGGCCTTCATCATGACAGTCCATGAAAGGTTTTACTTTGCAAATGGCCACTTGCACTGGGCTTAACTCCAMCTTTATTCACTTTATTCACACTAAGGTGTGGGTTTATCAGCTTTAGGATAACCCCAAACAGTTTAGTATCCAATGAAATTCAGAGRACTTCCTTTCATCCCAGATTATCTCACTTTAATGGCTATGGCAAAAGCATTCAGAGATAAAAGAAAATGGATGACATATCTCCTCAGACATCAGTGTAGGGATATCCAAACCTAATACAAAATAAATGCATGTTAAAAATAAACTGAAATGCCTTTATATGAATCTCATAAACCTAAGAATATTCTGGAGATCAATCCAATAATATATTTCATGGTCTAAGTTTGATTTCTTTAAAATTTCATACAAGATAGCTTGGTTGGTTTATAAAAAGACTTAACTGAGCTTCTCAAGKGCACTAAATTCAAGTACAGAATACTTCATTCATATGTTAACAAATTAATAAATAGAACTTCTTTTTTGTAGAAAAAGCAAATAAGAGTCTCAGAAGTATTACCTGAAAAATAAATTTCTTCAAATGCAAAAGTAGCTTAATAAATTATGTCATGCCAAGGTGGACTTTGCACAACCTAAGTATGTTGTTTGGGAGACTCTGAATGCTGTCATTTTTGCTAGACCAACAAAGCTTATCCAAGTTTACAGCAAATAACCTGTCCGTACATATGTAATGGGCAAACTTTCATTAAAACATCCTGCTGCATATTAGGAAGCTCTTAGMTCATTAGTTTATCTGGCACCAAGCCACTTACTAAACTTCTAAGTGTGAAAGTTTGGTTTCAAAGCCAAAGTTTTGGCAGTAACTGTTCAGAAAAATCTGTTCTTTAGCTGGTAGAATCCCTGAAGAGCTGCAATGATGTGTAATGCTTTTGTTCTTCAAAACAGAATAGAGAGAACCCATCAACAGACCTTTTGTATGTGCATGGWGTTTTCTTCTTCTCCTCAGCACTTAGATACCTCTAAAGCAGCCAGAATCGATACACAAAATGTCAGGTTTGAAAGGGCATGTGAGCAAAGAAAGCATTTTGGGATGAACATRTGGTTCAAATCACTGACTGTACTAACAAATTGTCCAATAATRTAGTAAAACCATGGGTTTTGATCTTTAGGTGAGCAACAGATTTGGAACAAGCCAGCATTTTAACTTGAGATAACATTCACAATTTGATGCTTCCCTGCTCATACCTGCTTGGGAAAAGGGCTAATTGATGCTGTTGCCATTGCCTTACTCCAGCTGGGCTGTTTGAGAGCATCAGCATGGTATGAACCACATACCTCCTGTCTGCAACTCTAGAACAGGCATAGACTCTGATAACATCTTCTGTCTCCCTCTATTCACATTACTCTCTTCAGACCCTGGTTCTTAATTAGAAATCCATTCTTGCTTTGCCTTGCCAACTATACTAAAATAAATGAARCATATTTTGTAACCAGTGGCCAAGGACAGGTACATTGCTGAATTTTCTCCTGCATGGTGTTAATTGAGCAAAACCAATCAAATAGGCATAGCTGATATACACAAGAAGAAAACTAATTTTACAGAGTGCTCAAAGCTTCAGGCAAGATTGTGGTTTTCCTGTAAATTTATGCTCTCTTTATTGTATTAGCTAGTGTGGCAGGAATGTTGAGGTGGAAACTGAAAAGTAGCACAACTTATTTTGAAATCMAATAATCTCTCTGTGATGAACCCATATCTACTTCAAAATGCTGGCCTTATGTCAATATTCTAATAACTTTCTGGAGCAGCATTTTTATAACTAGTAGCTGTGAAACAGGCAGGAGTTCTCTGAGCCCTTCACAAAGTTTGTACTGTGTTTCATGAAGTGATTTCATTATTTCTCAAGATGAAAGAGCAGTGAAAAGAATATTCATCCAAGAGAGAATCTGAGGAAGAAAATGTTATACTTGCCAAGAGCTGAATTGTTGAATACATTGGTGTAGATTTTAGTGTGGTTTCATATTTTACCCAAATTATTATGTAAGTTGTTTGAAGGCTAAATTAATGTAACCATTTWAAAAAATTGTTAGTTTTTTAAACATTCTTTTCCTGAATACATTAAATATTTGAAATAGAGATGACTGTAGAGAAAAGGAGTATGTATGTAGGCAAATTATTTTCTCTTTCTGCTGCCTAACTTTATGTGTCCACTGACATGCACTGAAATAGCCTTTTTTCACTCTAGCAAATAAGTAATGAGCTGATATGAACAGTTTGTGGCAAGACCCCTATCTCAGTTGCCCCAGTGCACATGTAGATAAACATAACTCCTGTGGAATTGCTGTAGATTTACAGCAGCTGAATTTTATTCAGCTTGGATCTTCTGTGTTGAAAGAAACCTATTCAGTGGTAAATAAACCCCCACCTCCCCTCCAGCCCCCCATTTGTGGTGACTGACCTTTGAAAAATGTCAGATGGGGCAATCTTGATTTGGAACAGAACATTGAATGATTTCCTCAACTAAGAAGTTAATTTTTCCTGATTGTTTCTTTCCTTTTTCTGCCCTGCTGACATAGGTGGCACACAAGATATGTGTGGCTTCAAATCACTGCAGCCACTGGGAGGCTTTCCCAGTGGCAATTTGCTTCTCTGGTAGTGATGTGATGGCAGGTTATTTTTGTGGGGACAGTGGAATCTGGAGCTGCTGGCACAGCTTGAGCAGTGGCTTTCTTCTGTAGCTCATGCCAGCCCCTGTTGAGGCCATGCTGTGGGGCTGAAGGCATCCCTGAACCATGAACATTAAGGCATTTAGCACTTTGGGGGACAGAATTGTGCAGATTGCCAAGCAGCCATACTAAATGATCCTGCTCTTGCAGGCTGGTTGATTCTTCATCCAAATCAACTGACAGCTAATACAAAATTAGGCAGTGTGGTGATTTCCAGCTTTCCTGTCTGCTGTGAAACTCTCTGTGTTTACATGCTGAAATATGAACTCTGTTTTAGATATTTGCTGAAAATGTGTTGGCAAAGTAGTGTTTCTCTTAGAGCAGTGTGAAAGCAGTTTCTGTGCCACAGTTACATGTTCTCTGTGTGGATAGCAGAATGCCATGGGACAGCCATGGCTTGTTGCTTACACAGTGTCCAGGCTGCAGTTGCCACCTTTGGGGTGAATGTAACAGCACTACTGCTGCAGGGAGATTTGCCTTCCTTTATGAGAGGATGGAGAATTTCTTTAATGGCACTCTTGTTAAAGATTTATTTTTGTACCAAAAGTGCCCTGGATGAAAATGCTGAAGTCCAGAAATCTACCTGTATGGCACACTCTCCTGTATGTGAATCTGTAATCTGTCCATTTATTTTAAATGTATGCAAGTTTATCTTCCTTCTTGGCAACAGTTCAGCTTTCCCTTGGTGTTTTGCTGTAGTCAGCTGAGAAGACAGACATTGAGATCACTTTCCAGTTGTTTCTTGGTGTGTCTGGTATTCATCAGCTTCTTTTTGCTATCCTGTAAGTAGCTTTTTCCTTATGCTTTTGTTTGCTGTCTTGTGTTGTGTACCTCTTTTGAGCAGTTTTTAAAACATTTTAACAGTTTCATTAGCATCTGCCATTCCTAAAGAACGTTAGTAAATGAGCTGTGCTTCTCTCCTTACTGCCTTGAAAAGACAAAGCAAACAGAGAAGTTCCCCTTTATTCAAATGTTCATAATCTTGCCAGTGTTCTTCTGCTGCTCGGTTTTACACACTGTGAGGGGTCATCTTTGTCTTTCTAGGCTCTCCTTTGAAATGCTAGAGCTAGCTTGTTGTTTGGTATCATAAATGTGGTTAGATTAAAAGCCAAAGAACTTCTCCATATTATATGTTAAAATTATGTTCTTTGGCTGTGACTATCGTGTTTAGGGAGTTCCCTGCTGAGAGGTACAGAAATGAGCTCAGTTTCTCTGTGGGTGCATCTGTTCCTCCTTCAGGGAAGAAGAGGGATTCATTGGGTGAAACCATTTATTTGGCCCTTAAAATGCAGACTGTCAGGTCAGCCCTGCAGAGACATCTGTATCAGAGCCAGGTTTCTGGAGCTATTTGTGGCCATGAGGAGTCTGAGATGGAGTCCTGGACACAAACAGCTCTGAACTGAGTAATAATAGCTGGTTTTGCTTGTCCTTGGCCTTCACACAGTCATCACAAATATGAGGGACTCTATGGCTGAAGGAGGAGTGCAGAAACTTCTCAGGCAGGAACAAATCTTTCTCTTTTTTCCCTCTATCAGTATATATGAGCAAAGATTTTGTCAAGGGGTATCTACAGGGATTTATTTTCTGACAGTGCTCTCCTAAACCTTCATTTCACTGAACAAAGCTGTAGTGGTTTGGTTGATGTAAGGAACAGAATGTGACCCATGAGTTTAAAATGAGACTAGCACACAGGTCCTGTTCTGTGAAAGATTGTGCCTGTTCATCTGCAATCAAGAAAATGCAGAATTATTTCTGTAATTCTTTTAAAGAAAACACAAGTTAAAAATAAAGCTTTCAGCTGCTCATTTTAAAATGAGACATAAAGATGTAGCAGAGAAGACCAGAGAAAAATGTTATCATGCCTGTAATCTTCAGTAGGCTCTTCAAGAGCAAGAGGTCATCTACAGAAAGAGTCCATTGAAATCTCCCTATCTTCAGTTTTCCATTCAGATTCATGCAAAGCTCTAGAGAGGAGATGTAGGCTCTACTCATCTCCAGTTCTGAGTGAAGCTTAGAAAAAGAGAATCCACCATCTCTAAGGATATGCACTCATTGGGAGACCATGACAAACACCTTCTTATTTTTGACCTTCTGAATATATAGGTCTCAATGCAGAACTAAATCCCAGAATATAAACCAAGGAGTAAATATTTTGAGTACTACAATATCAGCACCATTCCTCAATGATCTGCACTTGTCAGTATCACTTCCAGGCTTTCCTTTGAAATATTTAATTCATACATCCACAAAAAATAACCACAAGAAACCCTCCTATGGAATTGCCATTAAACAATGCACTTAAGTCTGTGTGTTTCTGGGAAAGACACATCTTTGCAGAACATGTCCTCTAAAATGGTCTTGGTTTCAATCTATCTAGAGACAGAAGTATCAGCTTGCAGAAAGATTCACTCAGCTTACCTGTTTTTTGCCTTTTCTCTCTTTCTGTGCTTAATAAGACAAAATGGGGGAAAAGAAAAAAAAATACTTCTGAGGAATTTGCATGGAAAATAAAGAAATAAAAGACTGATTAATTTACACTGTTGGGTGTCAGCCTGTAATATGATTATGCTGACAAAACTAAAAAAAAAAGGAAATGTTCAGAGCTCATAGGCGTTTTAGGAGAGGGCATTAGCTTAGCAGAAGGGAAAAATTTGTTTCTGAGCATTCTGCATTTCCTGACTTCACACATTACATAGGTAGGTACACGACCAAATGCCGTGGAGGCTGCAAAACCTTAACAGGAGCTTGCCAGGGGGATGTTATTTCCAGTGAAACATAAAATCTGAAGGCTACAAAATGTCAGTGCTGAGCAGTAATCTTCATACAAGGGGAAATGGGTCCTTTTGGGCTCCTCATCCCCCTGCAGAAGAGTGCCTTCAGCAAGGGGTGGAAATGGCAGGTGTGAGTAACTCTAAATGGCATGTGTAACTCCCCCTCTGCAGGCTGTGTTGCTCATTCTTCTGTCTTTCTCTGGGGAGATTCACCTGTGGTGTTGCCTGGGGAAGAGCTTTTGCAGGGATGGTGGAGACTTTTGCCACGGTCCTTCTGTGGGGCAGRGTGGGAGAGGCTGGGTGAGGAGGGGGGACACTGGAACTTTCTGCATGGACAGAGCATGTCTATATGAGCATGTGAATTTGCTGCTGCTGTAGGACGAAGAGGAGAGAAGGCATTTGATGCCATGGGAAGGTAGGAAGAGGGGAGGCAGGGCTGGTGTTGTCTCTTTCAGGGTAAGATAAGGAATTGAGATGAAGGATGTCCCATCTCCTGCATGACCTCTATGACTGTCAGGGTTTGACTGTTTTTGTCTCAGTGGTAGATGAGAGCAGAAAGGAACAAACCTCCTGTGACAAAGCCAAGCAAGGTCTGAGATTACCTTTCTTCCTAACCTTCTAGGAAATGTCCAGTATCACTGGGGCTGTGGGCTCTTTCCAGAGCAAGGAAACCCAGTGATGTTTGTGGGCTTCCAGGAGTGAAACCAGAAAGTGAAAATTTCAGAGGGGTCAAAGAGCCTGGTGATTAAAGAATCACCATATCCACAGTAACCCAAGCTGACTGTCCTCCCATCCTGTGTCAGCCCCTGAATACAGGCAAGCAACTCCTCAGGAGCAATCAGAGATCTCTCTCTTGCCTGGACCTACTAAAAAAGTTTCATTAAAATTGATGTGATTCAGGAATTATGCAGTACCATCCCTACACAGTGGAAGTGCAGATTCTCCTTTTCCTCTGAATTTTCAAAATGAAAATCCTTTCCAATTCTGCTCCAAAGAGAAGCAACGTTTCTTAGATCTCACTTGTTGCTTCTACTACTCTTGTGGAAGAATAGCATTGCTCTAACATGTCACTCACCTCTCACTCAGAATATAGCTGAATAAATGTTAAATTAAAACTAAAAAGATGAATAGAAAGCAAGCTGATTGTAAGACTTTTGAATCCAAAGGATTCAGTATGTGGAACTTCTACTTAATGTTGTTTGTATGACAAATAGGAACAAGATCTGATTGCTTGTTTATATTTTGGTTTTCATTCCTTCACTTTCCTTAAGTGTCAATGGCCCATGCAGATTAAGAAAGTTAAATAAAAGTTCTGTGTATCATTAAGCTAAAATAGCTTAAAGGTCCAGCCATACTTGGAATCATAGAATCGTAAAGTGATTTGGATTGGAAGGGATCTTTAGAGCTCGTTTAGTCCCACCCCCCTGCCAATGGCAGGGACATCAGCAGCAAGATTGGGTTGCTCAAAGCCCCATCCAACCTGATCTTGAATGTTTTGAGTGATCGAACATCCACTGTCCTTCTGGGCAACCTGTGCCAGTGTTTTACCACCTCCTGTAAAAAAGCTTCTTCATTGTGTCTAATCTAAATTGATCCTCCTTCAGTTTGAACCCACTATCTCTTGTCGTGTCACAACAGGCCCCGCTAAAAATTTTATTCTAGACCCCCTTTCAGTATGGAAAGTCTGAGTGTTTCATTCAAATAATTTATAAAAAGCACACTTTAACTTTCTGCTGGTGTCTTTCAAATCATCCTGTATGTACTGGTGATTTTCACAGCCTCCTTATCATTTGACATATAAATATACCTTTTTCTGGTCCTTATTTAAAGCACTCAATCCAGGTGTTTCAATAGCAGGGCATGTTTACTGAAGGATCATTTATCAAATTGAAAGGGTTCTTTGAAAGCCATCTGCCTTAATTAGAGATAATTTTAATTGAATTATTTTAGAATTCATTAATTCAGCTGTGTTGAAATAACCTGTCTGCCAGCCTCATGCATGCCTTGGAAAGGTGTATTTGGTTCTTGCTCTTGAACAACAGATAAGCCATAATAATTGGAGGTAGGGATTTACTTTTAGGGCTTAGATTTTTTGAGAGACAGTAATTTTTCTTAATTKCCAAGTAAGCTCACTGAGACCATAAAATAATTTCCTTAGTCTAATTTAGTAGACTTTTGATTGAAATATGTCTTCTTTTTTATGAAAATAGTCTAAAACTGTGAAGCCCTAAGACAGRAAGGCTGGTTTAGTGTCCCAGGCTAAGGTCATTAGAGGCTAATAGAGATGATTCATACTTTCATACAATAGAAGTATATTGAAAGGCTAAAGAAATTAAAYCAAATTAATCCCATGTGTATTTTACTGACTTGTTAGGCTACTGTRAGTTTTACCTATTGGACCTATTCTCCTAGGAAAAAGAGACACTCTGAAAGAGCATGAAAGTCAGGGAGTTTATAAACTGCTGTGATCAATGGTATCCTTTCAGCATGGTGCAGTCACARTTTCTCTGGTGCATAGGTAACCAGAGACTGTATCCTCTGGTGTCCTATCCCCTGGAAATAATGCTTATCACCAAATCTGAGTAGGACAAATATGACTCAGTGATCTGCTCTTGAATGTCAAAGTGCTTGTCCCTAGWACTGTGTTCTGGCTGTATTATCAAATTTCAGTGGAAGCAATACAAGCCTTACAATTAGATGATGTATGTGGGGAACTGCAGGGTCAAATTTTAAATATGTGCTATCGAGATATGTCTCAGTGAATTGCAATTGATTAGATTTATTTTTTTACTTGCAATTTAAAGTCTATTGTAAATACAATTGAGAAAGTCTTGTGAATCAAGGTCATTATTTAACTTAAATTATAAGCCTAAAAGAAGACGGATTTCTCAAATCTCAGTCTATTTTCTTGGTGAGTCACCATGAGAGGGGACAAATTTTCCTAGCTGTAATTTCATTAAAATGAGTAAATAGGACTACTGCTGAGATTAAATAGGTAAACTCTGACCTCAGTGAAATTCTATTAGAGTAAGCATGATGTATGCTGTAGAATGAAATGAAAAATTATTTATTGAAAATTGAAGAAATACTGTTTCTGAGGCAAAAAAATATGCTGAAGCATAAATATAGTATAAATGGAATATACCAAGCAAGGAATGAGGGTCCTCATTCAAAATGCAATTGTTGAAGACAGTGCAGCAGTCATATAACTTCTCAAAATKTATCCATAGGTCCTATTGATTTTTCATCTTTGTGAATGTTAAAGTCACTGAGATGTCAAGGAGAGCAGTAGGATACTTAAGTAACTCATTAAAGAGTGTTTCAGGGCACCAGGTTCACTTGCAGTTGGAGATTAGCTCAATTTTTCTTGTATTAGAGTTCACTTGCCAAATAGCTGTTTCCTGTCTGGGCTCACTTKAACAGTCACCAGATTAGTCTGAAAAGCACAGTGTTCTCTTCTCTGTTGGTTCATCTTCCCCTGAGGGCAAACTGAACCAGAATGATTTTCCAACACCTGTGGTGGTCTAAGGACATGGTCAAGACAAAGCTTTTAGGGAAAGAAATTATCTTTTATTAGTTAAAAAAATGTGATTGGAAAAACCTTTGGGTAGACCAGCAGAGATAGCTTTATAGAATTATCCTGCAATAGTTTGCTTATATAAGCAAAATCAAAGAACTTTTATTGCCCTTGAACTTAGTTAATAAAATTATATTTTATAACTATTTAAATATTTATTGAGCAACTATTATTTTATTTCCACCATCCTATTCGGTGAAGAATGTCAAATGAGGTATTTTAGACTGGATTTCCAAGAAYAGAAGTATTCTTGGATGAGCCAGAAGAATAGTTCAGGAAGCCCAGATCATTTGTGGAGTATGAGACACAACTGGAATGAGAAATAGATGAATAATTAGGAGGGAAATAGTTATGTAGAGCTTCATGGCAAAAGCAAAAAGCGCTGAGACCCCAAGAACTGTGTTTGAGAGAAGTGTTGGAGTGATGTCTGCAAGGTATCTGAGGAGATCTCAGACTGATATTTGCTGAAGAGGGTGGTAGAGATGCTCTCATCAACAATAAGCACTACTGAAATATCTGAAGTTGTCAASTGCTTTACCAGTCAGGCTGGTGCTTAAGAAAGCCAGCAGAATAATTAAAAACGTGGAGTGTTAGATTTACAGACTCACCCATGACAAAGACAAGCAGGCTTTCTTGCAGCTTTCCATRGTAAAGAAAATAAAATTAGCCTTTATTAGTATGTTAGTACTTTTACTACTCAATAAAGAATAGATTTAAGCTTACTTTGTTTTAAATGCTGTTTCCAGTGCTCTATGAGTAAGTAGCAATGTAATACTAAGTTTAATTTCATTTTTGTTGGATTGGTTTGTGTTGGGATTTTTGTTGTGGTTTATTTGTTTGTTTGTGGGTTKTTTATTTGATGTTTTGGCTTGGGTTTGTTCTGGGATTTTTTTTAGAACAGACTGCTATGAGTAATTCTTTTTCTGGAAATCGTGACTCCTCCTTGTGTGTGCTTGCACTATGAAACCAGAATGCAGAAATAAGAGACWTAAACAGGAAAGTTTTACTCAGGARGAAGAATGGTGCTTGGATTTGGTTGAACTTAAGCTTTTCCAAAGTGTTCCTCAGACATAAATWATGTAATTGTAAGACAGAGAGTATCCTCTCCTATGCTCAGGTGAAGAAATGCTAGGGGGTGTGACTGCAAAACTGGCTAAACCCAAGTATTTCCACATCAGTCAGGTGAAACTGAGATGAGCTGGAAAGAAGCCCATGAAGAATATGGGATGGTCTCCTGATCCAGGCTAAAAAAATACAGCTTGTAGGTTTGAAGAAGGTAGAATCATACAAATAAAATAAAATTAATCTGGCTATATATATAATTATAAAATGTTATCTGGCCGTGACAAAGTTAAAATAAAAGATCAGCTTTTGTTTGCATAGCTAAATCAATAAAGTACTTCTAAGAGCTTGTCCTTGCATTTTATTGGAAATGGTCTCAGTCTCATGCTTTAAAGTCTTAGGAACTTAGCAAGGTGCCTGCAGCTATTCACACTGCAATTCCTGCTTGCTGCCAGACTATTACCACCTAACTGCTGAAAGGAAAGGTGCACAAGCTTCTGTCCCTCACCAGTTTCAAGATGGAAAGGTAACCCTTTCACTAAACCCACTTCTACCTCCAAGACACTCTGGAGGTCTTAATATGAAATAAACAGAGACTTTTCTCCCTGGAAGTGTGCTGCCTGCAGGGCAAAGAAAATGCATTTCTGTGCAGAAGCTCTTATTGGAGCTGCTTGTTCTTTTGAGGGCTCCAAACAATATCAGTCTGTAAAGGTTGTCACAAATACATATTTGGTGGCCAAGGTGTTGTAGCACATGTCATATTAACACAATAATTAATCCCCCTCAAA
>CADDXX010000271.1:179731-202989 GCA_902810485.1 Alauda arvensis | reverse complement strand
CCAAACAAACCTGTTTTACTGTTTCCTAGCTGGTTTGCTGTTAAGTTTAGGGTCTCCATTGTGCCCATCTCTCTGCTCATCCTGCATCAGAGCTGGTCTCCTGCAGTGTTCCCCAGAACTGAACAAGCCTCTTCCTCCCATCTTGCTTGCCTTCCAAAGAAACTCCTCACTAATTACTTCATTCCTCTTCCTCAGTAAGGTTCCAGAGCTCTCCTTTCTTCCTGTGTCCCCTTAACTTCCTGTGTAATTTCTGTGTCTCACACAGACCCTCAGGTAATCTCTCTTCTCTACATAGAAGCACAGTTAYAGCTCCCACTGGTTTTTACTTCTCTGTCAGCCTTGTGCTTCCAGCTTTCAACCCTTTGTGCCCACGTGTTGCTACCAGGAAATTCCTCTTGCTCCTCAACTCCTCTTCTGTAAGCACTTCTACAAGGTCTTCCCTTCCTGGGAATGTACTGTACATACAGGTACATGAGAATTCACTCTGAGCCAGATGGAAACATTCCTCATTCATGTCAGTAAGATCTCAAGGAGATTTGGGCCTCCCCCAGTGAGAGACTTTGGGTACACCACCATGTTGGTTATGTGCATGGAATTGCTCCATTCTCATATATCTGCTAAATTGTAAATTCATCTTTTCAYAGAAGCATTTTACATTTCACTGGGCTGATTCCTTTGCTGGAGTGATTTGTGTAAGTGGACTCCAGTATCCCTCAAGCTCTTTGCTTGCCTCAGTTTCCCCAGTGGTTTTGTCAGAAGAGTTTTCTTCCACAGAGCTGGCAAGTAAAGAACCAAATCCCTTGCTGCTTCTAACGAAGAGCATAGATTGACCTACATATGCTGCCTTGATGGAGATGACTTGTCTGTGTTACAGSAAGTATCTGTGGGATATGGGGGCAKCAGATATCAAAGCAGAGGGAAAAATTTCTTTGATGCTTCCCTAAGGAATTCCCAGATGAACAGCTGAGGAGAAGGCAATTGGAGAGGTTGGGGGATTCTCATTTCCTTGTGTGCCTTTGACAGTGCAAAGGATCATAAATAAAAYTGAACTGCAATGTAGTAGTTGCAGGTACTCTGCAAGGCAAGATTAGCCATAAAAAATTATTTATAATTCTGAAATTACTCCTCATATATATTCCTGAAAGTGGGCAAAATTCTCTTGCATTTCAGGCCAGATGCAGATTCTTAAGAAAGTATTTAGCAGGTTGGAACTGTGTGGCTGAACTCAGAAAGTGGCATATGCATTTGCAACAGGAAATGAAAACTCTGTGGTTGATGAATGGACAAAATACAAGAGGAAGAATTAGGTTGGTCAGTTGATTTGTTACCACTGAGCTTCCTTTCTTATTCCATAGTARGGTATGTTTGATTTCTTTCCAGCATGGCTGATGAGGTAGAATTGAACTGTGTTTCCCATGAAGTCGACTAACATTTATGTCTGTCTTTGCTCTTGGTCACTCACAGACATTTGGAAAGTGACATGTTTGGTCACCTGGTATTGACTGCCTTCAGCTAATGTCACTTCATTTATTACTCACTGCAGATAACTTCTGATTCAATTGTCAGTATCATGACCCCTTCTCCTCTCTCCCTTATTTTCTTTCACAAAGAGAAAATTGTGCCATTATTTAGAGCTGCTATTAGTTCTGAAATGTGTTCTTCTGTGAAACAGAGCACTGTGCATACTCAGGGGTCAGACACAGCTCACACTCAAGCKTTCTACTCTGTACATGTTTGTAGAGGGTGAACTGCCCTATTGGTATCTGTGCATTCTCCAGAGGCTTAAGGAAGGAGGATCATTCTTATGTTGCTTTTTTTCTCCTCTTGTCTTTCCCATGAGTATAGTATTGGCTTTATGGAAGTGAGAAAATTCAACTGAAAGTTTCAATGTTCCATTCTTAGGAAAAAAAAAAGTCCTACAGCTTTGGCCAAGTTTTTCAGATTCAGTGCCCTAAAATTATGGACTTCTGAACAACAGGATCAAGACCTTGGGTATTCATTCAGTGCTTCTGAGACCAGGAAATGGAGGAATGGTGCAATCATGATATCCCTGTCTGATCATTTTGGTATTGAGAAGATCATGTATGGAAACTATTTTTGCAARCTATTGATAAGGATGTTGCTTCTGGTGTAAGAGTGTAGAGCAGGTCATGTACCCAGAGCAGAAGTAACACACAAGACCTTTGTRTAAAATGTCTGTACAGCTGTGTACACTGCAAAGAACCAAAAGGGAAAACCTGTTATACAATATACCAAACTTTCAAGTATCATCCAAAAAATATCACATTATATGGGCTGTAACAGACAGATTGAAACAGATGTAAAAGGACATGCTTCTGCACTGTAGATTTACTGAGATGGGATATAATTTAGTTTCCCTGCACAAAAACAAAGATKCATTAATTTTTCTGAGGACATTTTTCTGAGAAAGGCCAACTCTGTTGGTACGGGAAACCCAAATCATCATTTTAACATGAAATAATAAAAARTACTCTTTGTTTCCAGATCAGTGATGTATTAAAAAACCTGAAAGGTAACAAATTTACTTTTTTTTCCTTAGTGGATCACTTCTAACATTCAATGGTTAGCTATGTTGCTTCTGCATACTAAGAAATGTATGATTTCTTTCCCAAAGCCCCAAACAAAATTGAAACCCCTGTGTTTGGATATACATATGGTAAAGATCTATTGGTAAAGAACACTTGCTTATCTTTCTGTGTGCTTCACAGCAGTAGGGTTCCCTGTGTGTAACAAATGTTCCTGATGTGAAAAAACACATAAGAGAAATTTTCCTCACAAAATTTAGGCAAGCACCCAGATAACTGTTAGTCATCATCATAATCTCTAGGCTGTCTTCCTTAAAAACATGGACGTTCCTAGGTGTTTGTTGTTTTTTTTTATTCTTTTTCTGTGGTCCAGAAATGCCTCAGGATAAAGCATAAGGRTTATGTGAGTATTTATAATGAGAATGTTCCTATTCTGAGACSTTTGGTAAGAGGAGACAAAGACATGAGGATGCAGCTGCAGCAGAAGTGGATGTGAAAGCATGGCAACTGCAGAGCAAGAAGATGTGGTTTTCATCTCAGTTGCACAGTGGGAAACACTTCATTCAATACGTTTTCTGTTCTCCTTACTTGGAAAAGTTCAAACCTACAGGCTTTTGGGGTAGAGGTGCACAGAAAACACTCATTAAAAGTAAATAAAGACAAACTAAACACCACTTGAAAGAATAAAGTTTTTTTCTGAATATATTAAGATGCCGAAATGCATCTTACAGTGAGAGACCCTCAAGACACAGAATCAGTCAGACTAGCTCTGAAAGTCCTACTTGACTRTTGAGTTTTTCATCTGTTTTGTGAGAGGATTTCATGCTTTCCAGTTTGTTTCTACTAAAGGGCATTCAGAACAAACAGTGTTTGGGAAATGTAGCTTTCTCTGATAGCACAGCCAGAGACTATTCATAAGTTTTTGACAAAAGTGCCTGAAAAGCAAGGAGTGATGTGTTTGGTCTTTGAGGCTCCTGCACTGAGTGGAGTTGTCACAGTGCCAATATTGGGAACCTTTTGATATTTATTGAGGAATAGTTTGTCCTTCCAAGCAAAACAAACCTGATGTTCTGTCTGTGTTAGACAGTAGAAAGATCAGAAACAAAAATAGCTTTCACAAATACTTAAGGTTGTGATTTATCTATTTTCTAACAGATAAGAGTGAAGAAGGGACAACAGTGACATTAAATGTGGACTGTGGCACCTGCTACAACTGAGCACCTTGAAGCATTATTTCCCTTGATTTTCAACACAAATTGTTTCAGGAGAATTATTTGTTCTTTTCCTGTCATTTATTTAAATTAATTCTCCCCAGATTCTCTGATTCATTTTCCCCCAAAGGGATGGCTATGCTGCCAGCAAAAGAAGACTCAAAGATTAAMAAACTAGCTGTCTTTTAGATAAAATGCCACTGGTAGTTTACCTGCCATTGTTTTGTCTGAGGAATATCTGAATATCTGATAGATCACTGAGTTTAGCTTTTGGCTGTAGTCAGTTTTCACAAGCAGAGTRTTTCCTTCCCCCACGCACACCTGAGTTGTCTGTTGTGCATTCTGGGTGATCCTGCAGCCATTTCAGAGGCATATGTGAGAGGATGAATCTAATACTCCCAAAACCTCCTTAACACTGTCTTGGCCCAGTAATGAGCTGCAAGCTTAGTCCTGTGATGGAGTGCTAGCTGGGATGCCAGTCATAGCCTTCAGTCTCTTAACTGGTAGGTGAGCCCTTCTGGGACATGCACCTGCCTTCCTGCTATTGGCCCTCTGCAGACAGCCTCCATCCCTGCCCAACTCTTCCACCCACTCGCCTGTACTTTTGGGTGGTCTGGGCTTTTAATATGGCAAAAAGGGGGCTGGGGAAGTATAGAACTTTGTGRTTTGGAAATTGGCACTGTTCTTTTSGAACTGTGCTCCATTAGACTGGTGAGCAGCAACACAGGAGAAAAATGGCAATGGTAATTTGGAAACTCAGAGAAGCAATTGCACACAGGCGTTGGCAACATGTAAGTATCTTTATTTTGGATAAGGCTGGAGCAAAATGGGTTCARTGAAGTGGAAAGAGATGTTGGCAGCAGGAGGAGGAGGAGTGGATTGGAGAAAAATAGATGCTGTGCACATTGTAATTATTGTTTACTCTGTGAGGAGGCATGAATAATACTGTGCTTAACAAATGCAAGGAGATGCCAGAAAGGTAGATATTTTCCAATGAATGTGTTAAAAAATGTAAAGGCAGAAACAGATGAAGAGCAGAGAAACTGTTTCCTTACTCAGATGTAGGCCTTAGAAAATACTGACAAAGGACAGCCTCAGAAGGAAACTGAAGAACTCCCTTAGAACATTAAYGAACAAAATGGCATTTCTCTCAAGTACAGCAGCAAGCTACTTTGAATAATGTCTGTCATATGTTGGGAGTTGAGCTTGAGTTTTGGGTTATATGGACCTATAAATGGACTTATGTTTTGTAATGTCAATTCTAAGACTCTTGGGATAGTCCCTCRTTTTTCAAATGCACATAGAGAACATGCTGTGCTARTGTAGATAGAAAAAAMCAAAGGTGAAAACCMTTATTGGTAAATGTTAYGTATATARAGGATGGCGTWATTTCAGATAGCTAAATTTGAATTATGGCCACCAGATGGATGGATAATGATCAGCTGAATTTTCTGTCTGACAGATGTTCTAGATTTGTCTAGATTTGCATACTTTTTTAATCAAGTGAATAAMTCAAAACTCACTTACATGAAGGCACGGCAGAGTGTCCTTCATCATCTTCCTGTGTTGTCCAGTATTGGGTAGTGAAGGAAGATTATGTCAGAGGAGATGTGCTGGAGAGGAAAGGGAGAGCTTTGAAACAAGTRCAAAAATGCAAACTGTAGTGCAGAAAAGAGTAACTTCATATGGCATGAGTTACAGACCAGATTYTCTCCATTTAAAAAGTAACCATTTAAGGGCCAAAACATCAATGCAAGAGACAAAAGGGGTGGAGGGGGCTGCAGAGCGGGAATTCCACAAGGCAGGCTTGAGAAAATGTGTTCTGATGTTAATATATTTTGTAGATCTTTTGTGAACAGGAGTCTACTCACAAGAGTACTTTTGGCTCCACTATAGTAATGGCCAAAATTAAATGGGCAGGAAATGCAAAGCATGCTGGTATTTTATATTTGAGAGCAATTTTAACAATTTTACTAAGCAAAAGAAGACCCYAAGCATTTTCTGTTCTGAAGTGTAATTTACAGTCTCTTTACTTGCTTTGGTATACACAGGAAGAAAAACATTTAGGACACCTAGAGTTTAATAAATATGACTACTCCCAAAAAGCCATGAGACTGTGGGTATAAACATGGATTAGTTTTCCTTATTTTCATATTTCATGCCAAGTGCTGATCTCACCCTCTGAYAGTATAATGCTAAATCTAACTAAGAATATCGATGCATGTTTGACCATTGGACTTGATCATCTTAAATGTCTCTTCCAACATTGGTATCTCCAAGATTTTTAAGTGTTTTCTAAAAAATTCATTCTTGAATGCCCATGTATAGTTTCTACCTTTTGCCACTGATGGAAAAGTTTCATTTGGATTTGACCTGTTYTCCTGCAGAACAGGAACCTTCTGCTAAATCTCCAGATGAGACCTTTCACTTACTGCCCTTGGCTAAAGCAAGCAGTTTATTTGCATGTTCAGGTCACCTTTCAGACTTGGTGGTCCTATTTGTGCCTKTGTTTCTTGCCAAGAAGGATTTTTTTCTTCTATTACAAGGTAATTAAAGGCATTTTTATGGAGAAAAGAAAATGTTTGTGGTAAAAACGTCAGGTCAGCTTCGGTAATCAAAGTTCTGCCTCTTCCYTCCTGCACATCAGAGCAAATTATGTTTGATATCTTATTTGTATAACTTTTAYTATCCATGAAATGAAAGGAATAATATTTTCCAAGCTTAGCAGGATTTTAAAAGGGGGACAGTGATGTTCTGCTGCTTATACGAACAACACTAACATGATTGACACTTTCCATATCCAGTCTTAGTCTAAATACAGCCAGTTGTCAACTAAAAGCTGAGAGCCTTCCTTCARATTGGTCTCCAGTACCATCTGTATCCCTTCCCACACAGAGCACCRACCATATTTACATAGAGACAACATTCCTGCTCCCACTTTGCAAACAGATCTTCATTCATATAGAGCAAGTAACTATTGTTTTTAATTGAGTAATGGATATCTARCTATTAATTGCTCTGTTAATTATCACATTATAGTGTAAATTATTGTATKATAGCCTTTTGTGACTGCTAAGGGCAGTTTTCACACTCTGTGTGCCACTTGCAGCCAAGTATCCTTCTGCTCTAGGTGTTGACTCRGGGTAAGATCATGCAAACATTTCTGTGCCTGATCAAAAGCCAACTGTGGTCCTCAGTTTTCCTGTTCAGTTCAATGGGCTTTGAGACAGGGATCACAGGAGCAGAATAGGTTCCATTATTTCCAGGATTCAGTTATTTATTAGACAAAAGTCACATGCTCAAGTGAAGGTTAAACCAGGCTAAAAAGCAGCAGAGGAMAACAAGTGGTTTGATATGTGAAAGATAAAGAAATTCTATGAAGTTTCAGCTGGTGTTTTGAGAGGTCATTTTATATAGTTTTCTCCTTTGTAAAATGAGTTTGTCCTAACAAGATTCTAAATAAGAATTTGAACAAGATTCACAATAAGGAAAACATGTTTTACTTCACACAGACTGTATGACAACAGAGTTTTGGCTCTCTTCCAAGTGACTGTATGGCAAAACCGCTTAAAAAGAGGGAATAGGTTGTAAAAGAATGTACAGATGGCTGGCAGAAAGGGCTGTTGCTGACCCTATTTACAGATTTCTTGTCAGTGCAGAGTTGTTCATTGTGCCAGTCTGATGTGCAAATGGCACGGTAAGGACGTGCAGAGTCTTCTGTCTTCTTCAGGGGCAGAAAAAAAGCTTCAACATTTAGTATGGAAATGTATGGCTTTTAATAACAAAAATAGTTCAGTTGGGCAAAACCTCTGGCTATTGCACTATTGAGCAGGTGAATAGTATCCCTCAGGCTACAGCTGTTTTCTTCTTCTRTTTGTTCCATATGCAGATGTTGCTATGAGGAAAGGAGTCAGCAATGACTGATGTGGAGCCTGTGGTCACAGACTTTGCAGCATCAGGACGGGCAGGCCGCCGAAACGCCTTACCAGATATCCTGGGCTCTCCTGCTGGCGCTGGGACTTCAGACCTGCCACACAAACTGGCTRAGCTCTCTGTTTCGGAAGGTAATGGCCGTGCATTCAGAAAAGGACATTTTTATACAGTTGTCCTTTGCTTTTTTCAAGACTTCCACCACTGTACAGTTTTGATAGCAATACTAATATTCCTTTCATTATTTAGAATTAAATTCAACTTTCCAAAGCAGTTACCATGTGTGCCTCCTGATGCAACAAGTTAATATTAACCCATATCCATATCCATCCACAGATCCAGTGTTAGTAGCTTAGGGAAATAGTTCAGTGCTGGGAACTGAATTCCAGTTTCCTTGAGGGCAAGAAAGCACAGTTTTCTGGGCAACTTGGAAAACACATCACTCCAGCTAYACATTCCAGTGTACTACTGCACTGAGATAATTTTGCATAAGACAGCAGAGCTGTGCTGTTAATACATGACAGCTATCCTAACTCAGGCATATACATTAAGAGTAGTGTTTTTAGTATTCTATTCCTGCTTAGTAGGCTTTCAACTTTAYTATCTGAGACCAGTGCCCTATTTTGCCAGGTCCTTTAATTAGATAAGGTGCTCTGTTGATATAGCACAGGTCTAATCAACACCAGCTTTGTGAGTTCTTTTTACTTTCAGAGTGCCTTCAGGGGAATTTTCAGATTCAAAAAAATCTGATTTCTAATGCCTAAGAAATAAAAAATATCGACTGGACCTGATCATGGTCTATCCTTACTTTTTAAAATCTGAATCAGAATTTTTTTCAGAAAACTTTTTCTTCTCGTGCCCTTCCCTGTTGCTGTTGTGGTACCACCACAACAGATGGTCSAACATCCTGGAGCAATGATGGTGTGAGTGCAGCAAAGGGGAAGATGAGCCTGTGCTGAGGTGTGAAAGGTCCATGAATCTGAACTGAAGTAGATCATTAAAGGGATTCCTAGTCTCCAGAGTTGCATATCCTCCTTTTACATTGCCCAAAGAAATTACAGGATGTTAGGCATGCAGCCTCCTAAAGCACCACAAAAGGCCAGGGGGGAAGGATTTATTTGATCTCAATTTGTTGTTATTTTGGTTATTTAATTTATAGTCATGTGTTTGGCGTTCTGTAAGCTAAAGCCCATACAAGCCCTACTAAGGACYGCTAAGCAGGTAGAAAGAACATTTCCTGGAAGAGTGAGAATGGCTGAATGACCATATCCTGACTTGAACCAGGAGAAGCCAGGAAAATAAGAATTTGAATGAGTTCTGGAAGAAGACATTATTTTGTCTTGAGGAGACATTTTGCCCCTATGAATATGAAGATTATGTCCCTACAAAACAAACAGGAAAGAATGCAAGTCTTTGTATAAGAAAAGTTACAGCATGGCATAAAGTAAGTATCTAGCCCTCCAGATGACACAATAGTCTTCATCTCCTGGTGTCTATCCAATTAATTAAGAAGTAGTGAAACACAGCTATGTAAGGTTTAGCAAAATGTACTGATGCTTTCTTAGAAATACAAGATCAGCACTGTCAGGATCTGAAGAACAATTAAGAGCAAGGAATTGTCTTTGGCTTTTGTCATTGACATATAGCTGTGCTAGAGCATGTTGGAAGGCAGCAGATTCTTTTATCAGCAGTTTACAGTGGTGATAATAGGAAGTGAATACAGGATGCAKTTAGGTCCACTCTGACAGCTTGGGTGCTTTCTGGGGATAGGATTTCCACAAGCATCAGATGGCAATTTCAGCCTTATTGTGTTGTATGTTAAAGTTTTGAAGAGACAGYAAGCAAACAGAGGAGAATTCATCAAAATGGAAAGACAATTTTGAARTTCAAATGCTGTGACAGGGAAACTGTTTGTTTGTGAATCATTTGGGGCTCTGACAGGCATCTCTTTTGCCTATTTCTGACTTTACCAATAAGTTGTTAAAAAAGGAAAGTCATTTGCGGCTCAGAACAAAGAAATTAGATAAATGAGAGAAGTGGAGAAGGTGGAACATTTGGCTATATAAAGTATGCCCTATTTTGTTGCTACTCTGAAATTCAGATTCAGTAASATTATGGGAAATGGTGAGGAGGACTCTCTCCATCTTGTTTCAAATTTAGCTAATGCTCATTGGATCATACATTTCCTCTTTCTAAAATGCTGTCAGCTACTGTCATGGTGAAAAGTCAGGAACAGGATGTGCCTTCTGGTTTARAAGAGAAAAGAGACTTTGCTCTATTTTTTATGAATACACAAGGACCATACCTGTATGATACAAATGTCCATTTACTCTGCAAGCCACATGAAGTTACTATTGTTCTCGTGAGATGAACAGGAGAGATTCTGGCACCARCTATTTATCTTGGAGCCTAACTCTGAAATGCAGACCATCTGTATCATGTCTGATCATGCTCTGGTAGRTGGTATGCTAGTTTTGGAGTGCTGAGACTTTCCACAGGGGGTCTGGAACCACACTGAATTGGTGTCACTGATGATACAAAGGTTGAAGAGGAGGCTGCAAGAAGCTTGAGAGCAASAAGCTGTACTGGTCTTCCACATGTGGTAAAGTGTGTTAGGGCACCATTCTGCCAAAACTGCTCAGCAGCTTAACTAGCACCTACTGCACACCTAAGAGCCACCAAGTATAAGATTAGGTTTCCTCTAATAGTTTTCTTCTACCCTGTCTGAAAGACTCCACTGATATTAGATGTCCAGCCTTGCACAGAAACAGCCAATAGAGGAGATTGCTCTGTCTCCCTTTTCACAACAGTGCTGTGCTATGTAAGGCTGGAGRGTGTCAAATAACTGCATTCTTTATTGCTATAGAACTCCAAAGCCTCTGAATTTCTGAGCAGACTTAAAATGTCAAGCAGTTTCTGCCAAGAGCTTTAGCTGATGAATTGTGTACAGCATTATATATTTGCTGTGATATGTAGAGACCAAGATATATAACTCTTTTGAGTGTTTTTGATATTTTATAGCAAGTCAGAAAATGTACCCCTTAGATTATGACTGTGGAGGAGTTGGAGGAGTATGAAGTGGAGGACAGTACAGCCAGWTGTGCTGAGCAGACCTCTCCTTGTCCCTAAAAGCTATGGATGCCATAGATTTGGGTATGCTATTATCACTGGTACTACCATGTGGGGCTTGAAGGTAATGTGAAAAATATTATTACGGTTTGCAATAATAAGGCAAGAAGAGTTTCTGCTTCTCAGTGAGTAAACTTGATCAAAAKAAGCAGCATGGAACAATACATATAATGACCAGAGACAATGGGGAGCTTTTCTTTGTATCAGTCATGTCAGCATTCAACTCTAGTCTGTGGAAAAGTGAACTTCCAACTCAGAGTAACAAAAAATTCCCCATCTTGTGAAGACAGGGTAAATTCACATAGGTATTTCTTGTCAAAGAAGGTCATACAGACAACTGGCATATCCATAAACTGTAATTTTATCTACCTGAAACCACACAGTGCTCAAAGGAATGCAATATTCTAATTTGATTTTGGAAATGACCCAGAAAAAAAACCAAAACAGTAACACAAAGTTATTTTGAATCTATTTTTTACAGCYAAATGCACATTGATCAGTCTGTGCAAGAAGTGGGCAAATCAACACCAACAGGCACTGGCTTTTAGAAGATGGCTCTCAAAGTTTTTTATCTCTTGAGTTTGTTAATCTCTCTTTCTAAAGCACCCATGACTGTGGTAGTAAAGAGCCAGTCTAAACAGAGATGAACAGTGAAYCCAAATTCTTGGTTGCATTAAAAAAGCTGTGAGAATGTGTGTGGTATGAATGTTTAACTCTGTCTCTGTTTAGATGCAGGAGCGGAGGGTGGAGAAGTGTCATCRTCCAAAGCCTTGCTGGAAAGTCAAGAGGCGGAAGGAAAACACAATGATTCCTAACACCTAAGGACTTTTGGGTTAATGAATCCCATCAACAGACTTCCCAGTTTCCCTTGTGTCACCCCTTTTGAAGTGTGGTAGCAGCTTTAGCAGCRCAGACATGACTTTGCAACACACTTGTACCTAGATGATTATGTTGTTGGATGGCATACAGTTCTTTCTACTGTCATTCTACTGTCTTCAGAWGCAATGTTCTGCATATCCAAACAGGAGRAGAACTAAAGAATGTATCTCTTGTTTTCGGTTTTCTCTCTTGTTTTGATTTTAGTATTTGTGCTAAACTTCTAATCTTCTTTGACAGTTCCAATTAATATACCTACCAGGAATTATCATTGTTTCAAAATAAAAATCCTGTTTCTTTATTCCCAAAGCAGCTTCTTTTTCACTGACACAGAGGTGTATTAACTCCCCACAATGTGATATTAAGTATATATTAGATTACAGACATTATCTGTAATTTATCTCCTGAGATTTTTGTTCTCATTAGACATATGTAGATGGGTGTGAGAAAAAAAAATCACATAAAAAATAATTACATAAAAAATAATTACATAAAATAAATTTTTTTCCTACTCCTGTCACCAGAAGGTTTTATAAACTACTTAAACATCAGTGTTTGTGTTCAGACTCTCCTTACCTCTATTTGATTATGGCAGATCATCTCAGTTCTCCCAATCTTTGCAGYCTTGGCACTTCAGCCATTCATTTTCATGCTGAATATTGTAGCTGTTCATGTGTATCTAAAGTAATATAGGTATGTTTGTATAGGATGAAAATTGTTTAATCTCACTGTGGAAATTAAATATCTATCATATTTTCTGTCTTCAGTTGATTTCTTAATGTTTCTTCTGCAGGACAATATTTAAAGCCCAATAATATATATTTTTTTTATTTCATCTGAATTTTGTTTTGTTGTTTGCTGGCAGTGAAGATGTTTCAATCAYTGTGATTTTTACAAAGATTTTAGGCAAAGTTTTTTCTCTACTGAAAGGACTTGCTTTRTTTTGGAGATCATGCTCCTGAAAGTACTTGGCATTCATTCCCTTATTATAGGAGGCTTAAGATTCAGGCACAGACATGAACCTTCACAATTCCTTGGCCAGCAGCCACTTATGTACATCATGAAAACAGAGGAAGCATCTCTGATGGGAACATCCCACATGGGACTGGTATTCCATCTATGAAATATTTGTGTAATCTAAATCTGGCAGAGAGCTGTAAGGCACAACTTTCATTCCTACTGTGCATTTATTCAAACCATGGCTTTTGGGGACCATTCARTGAAGGATCCAGTTTAATTCAACTGAACTGACAATCAGTTCCCTCCTCTTAAACCTCTTTTCATTTAACAAGTGCAATATCCCATTTTTTTCATATTTGGAAAGGTAAAATAACTTACTCCACTGGATCTAAACAGGTGGCTTAAGAAAGTCTGAGAGGCTGAACTAGCTGACACTGGAAGACCAGAGCTGAAAACCACAGTGGAGAGGGACTAGGAGGTAACTGTATTTGTGGTAAACAGTCTTGTTCTGGGCTGTAGTCCCATTCTCCTATATCAGCCTCCTTCATAACATCACAGTACATAAAACTGGTAAATTAGAAAGAAGCTGTGGTGATCCCATCAGAATCAAGTATATAAGTGAAACATAGGTCCTTATATGCTTTSCTCTTCTGGGTCATGGCCTATATTGAATTCTGCACTTCTTTCACAGTTGCAACACTGGATATGTTTAGTTTCTTCTCTGATACAATAAAGACACTGACATTTGGGTTACAGGAATAGATACTTAAGGTACTTTGTTAGTCTAAGCTAGTTCAAAATTTTTTGCTATTAAAACACCAATTATGAAGCAGMTGAATGTAGCAAATTATTCATGTGCTAAATTCTATGTAAAAAACCCCAATCTATAACTATATACATAAATGGCATTAACTGCTCACAAATGTATAGACAAGAATGCTCAACACCCTGGGGAATTTATTATAAGCACTCAGGAGTTTAGTTTGTACTGGAGCTGTATGAACCTGTTGTTGAAAATATGTTGCGTAGAAAGAAGAATTTTAACGGCAAATTTGAAAAAGCGAAGTAGTAAAAACTAAGATTTAAAATGCAATTCARTTAGAAGCAGGATAAACATTTCTTCAAGATCTGTAATATATGTGTTTTATCCAATTGCAAATTAACCAAGTTACAAACACAGAATAGCTTCTTCGCCATGTGCATCTATGGTTTGTGTCTAAACAAGTATTAGTCTAGACTGCATGAGAGAKCTCTTTTTTAGTTAGTTGTAGCAGTAGAAATATTTAGTTATGCCTGTATTTTACCAAATTTCTGTGGCTGTGAGCCAAATGCATATTTCTGACCAGTATAAACTGGCTCACAAACTGACTGATGTGGGAGACATTGTACTATATAAAATTTGGTCTTTGCAGARTTTATTAGTTGTGCATGATTCTTAACTCAGGCAGAAGGGAATTCACTCCTTTAGGCCTGTCTGGGGGGCTTTGTGCCATGCTGGCCAGTACTCTGGGGCGTGGGCAGAGTTGTTCTCTTAAGCGCAGCTGAAGTTGGGGAAGCTTTGGTTCATTTTCTTGTAAGTGTGCTGAAGACAGATAATAGACCTACTAAACTTTGGCTGAGTCTGTAAAGAGCAAATGAAGTGCTTCTGAATATGTTTGTCACTGAGCCAGTTTATCCAGTTTCAACCATTATCCCGGCTGTACCACCTTCCTTTAGTTCAATTAATGGGTAAKTGATAACAGTGCATTCTCTTGGTTCACGTGGCCGCAATGTTATGGCCCTGAATCAGTAGGGTATTTTAAAACATGCTTAACTTTAAATGCAGAGGGGTTTCACAGGAGTCAATAGAACTATTTAGGTGCCTAAAATTGGGCACCTAAGTAGTGCCTAATTTATCAATTACCTTGATAAATGACAGCAGCAAACTTCTATAAAAGCTAATCTGGTATTATAATGCATRAATCCAAATTTCCATTCCAGCAAGTTCGGTATAGGCAATAGCATCTTTTCCATCATCTTACAGCACTATCCTGGGCTTTTGTAAAGCAAAGAATTTCATGTTAGTACCAAGCAAAAAAGGTAATTTTGTTGTCTCCATATTTTAGAACACAATGAAGCAATTATCCATTCTTACCCACSCAGCATGCTGAAAAAAAAAAAAGGCAGAAAGTACCCTTGTAATTTTATTGTGCATTTAGGTAATTTGAAAATATAGAAAATTTGCCTTGATGTTTTTCAGATGTCACTAAGAAATTATAGCTACACTTGATTACTTAAAAATTACAAGAGAGCAGTGGCTATAAGAGGCTTAAACTGCACTTTACCACTACTACCACTTTACCTACTACCATTAGCAGCCTAAATATCCTTTATGTATCACACACATAAAGAGGAATAATTCAAGATTTATCTGTGTGTGATAAAGCCCATGAAACAGAATTGAAYAAAGACTTCTCCATGGATTTCTCCATGTGTGTTCAGTGGGCATAAGCCTCAGACGGTGGTGAGTGTGGCTTCCCCCAGGTCCARACAGCACAGAGCAGAGGGGCTAAGCCCATCGGGGTCCCAGGGCACTTGCTCGGGAGTAGAAATAGCAAAGGCTTGAACTGTCCTGCCATCTAGTGGGATCCTGAGCTTGCCARGTAGGCTGTGCAAGGCAGTGGAGGGAGAAGTCTCTTAAACCCATCTGCAAACTGGGCTGGTGAGAGGCAGAATGTCTCTAAGCTGATCCAAAACATTCACTTCAGGAGTTTTGCTATGAGCCCAGAACCTTGGTGCCTCTGTACACAGAAATCCATGTGACTGCAAACAGGAGGCATCTTGYGTTTCAACCCATAAACTCTTATTGTAAAGCAGGTGTCTGAGTCTGGCTTGCAGCCTACCTTGCTTTAGGTGCCTACTCTGCAATTTGGGCTTGGGTGAAAATCCCACTACAGGTGACTGCTTTGACCTTTTTTAGGGATAATTGTGTTTCATCTTCTCAACCTGAAGCTGTTCTACTTTGGTTAGTAATTAGCAATGATTACTTCCCTTACCGTCCTGGTTTATTTCCCTCTTCAGGCCAGTGGGGACCATCCCGATGGATGTAAAGCAACAGGAAGCTTGAAGGCCATAACTTCTTAGCATGTGCCACATCCTGATGCCAGATCTCTGGATTTTAGTGCAAGACTTACATTTGATGGATAGTGTTGTGGGTTTTTTTGTTGTCATTTATGTGGTTTTTGTTTGTTTGTTGGTGGGTAGGGTTGCCTCTGTGCTGTGGGCTTTTCTGTGTTACACATATTTATAATAATTGCTTGCAACGTAAGGGCTCTGTTGTGAGGATTTGGACAACCCTTACCAGTGCTTTATTCCTGCTGTGCAAGGATTGATGCTCTAAGTCCAGCACTTATCACACAATGTATGGAAAGCTAATCTATGAGAGACTGGCTTGACCCTCCYGTGTAGGGCTTACTGTGCTTTTATTTCCAGTCCACTCGGGCATGTTTGTCAATGATACATCAGCAGTGCAAACATAAAAATAAGGAGCMCGTGAACTGCTGCTAATGCCCAGCAGTGTTCCAGAAAGAGTTTTCCGGCAAGGCACCCAGTTTCCTAAGGGYGCAGGAGCATTCCCGAGGGACGGGCTCCGCAGCCGTCAGGCGGCACCTCCCGCCCGGCGGGCACAAGATGGCGCCCGAGCCCGCGCCAGCCRCACAGCCGGGCCCTCGCCTTCCTCACAGCCTCGCCCCTGTCCGTCCCCGGCTCCCCGGGCGCGGCGGGGTTCGGGTGTCTTTCGGGTTRATGGCTGCCGTGAGGAAGAGCGGGGCTGTGGCAGGGCCCCGGGACGGAGGACCGGGGCCCCACGGGCGCTGGGCGCTGGCGGCAGAGGACGCCCTTGCCCTGGCGCGGCCTCGGCTACAGTGGCTGCGCTGCCGCTCGTCCCCACACGGACCCCGGGCTCGCCCCCGCACGGGCCCCGGGCTCGTCCCCACACGGACCCCGTGCTCGTCACCACACAAGCCCCCGCTTCGTCCGCACATGGACCCTGGGCTCCGCAAGCAGGGGCAAGCGGGCTCAACAATGCAATCCTATCTCGTTCCTTCCTTCCCTCTTGACTGCGTTCAAAGCTTACATCCATCTACTCCTTTCTTCAGTGCTCACCCCTTGCTTCATTCATGCCTCAAGCCCAATATCCACTGCTAGTGCTTTCAATACTTAGTACAAGAAACTAATCTCTTTAATTACCTCCGTATTTGCTAAAATRAGATGGTAGAAGGACAACTCATTGCCGTTCCTCTCAGCAGTTACTGGGTAAATTTTACTTTATCAGACATACTCATGAGAGACCCTTGAGCCAGGCCCAGAACAGCCCTAGTCTCTCACGGACAGAGGGAAAGCTTCTGTGAAAAAGAAATAACATGTGATTATGCAAGTAGAGGTGGTGTTGCAATCCAAAAAAAGTGCTGAAATAAGTTTCTTCTGGGCATCTTCTTTCTAACAGCCTTTGAACTTTGCATCTTTCTTTTTTTTTTTTAAACATTTGCTGTTGTGACTCGAAACTTCTAGGTAAATTTATRAAGGATGAGATGAAATCCTGGAGTGTATTGAAGGGAGGGAACAGACACACAGGGCAATGAGGTAGAGTTAAAGGCATGACAGTTGCACCATGTTTCCTCTCCCTAGCCCTTCTTTTATCAGAACATCTGGGCCAGCCATGGTGAGAGGAAGTCAGCCTAGTCCTGCACCCTCCACTGGCTCTGGACTCTGGATGTTTTGAGCTCTGTGGGTGCAAGGCTGATCAGTCACTCAAGAAAGTTTCAAAGGTCTGGAGGAAGATGCTATTAGAAGCCTTGTTTAAATATTACAAGATCAGTTAATGATTTTGACCACAGAG
This sequence comes from Alauda arvensis, assembly GCA_902810485.1. Taxonomy (NCBI): domain Eukaryota; kingdom Metazoa; phylum Chordata; class Aves; order Passeriformes; family Alaudidae; genus Alauda; species Alauda arvensis. The sequence goes on along the minus strand of CADDXX010000271.1, from coordinate 185,461 downwards.
GGTCTGGTTTCTGTTTACAGTTGCCACACTGAGGGGGAARCTTTTCATAACATGTACACATGAATGTATGGAATTAAAGGAACAGTGGCAGTATCTATACCTYCCCACTGGTACTTAGTGCAATTCAGTCCACACAGTGAGTCCCATGATTATCCAGGCAGGGACTACATGCCTGCTTTCCTGTCTATGTATATCTGTAATTTTTTTCCCACAACATACTCTGGATTTGGCAAAGTACGAACCCACACTTAGCAAGTGGGATGTGTTTTTAAGTTTCCTGGTATAGATTTGTCTATTGTGACCATCTCATGTGATTTCTTGCATAATCCAGGATATAGAACTTCTCTGAATTACTTCCTGCATCATGTCCAATAGGTGTGGTTGTTAGCGTAGTTTACAATTTGCAGGATTAAAAGGTTTTGTAAGGCAGTCTGAAAATTGGCCAAAGGCTTAAGTGTCCTCACAGGTAATATGCACTTCATTTTTAATATAAATTTCTATAGGTTTAACTTTCAGTGACGGGAGAGTACCAGACTGAAGAGACCAGTTTCTCTGGGATTGTCTCCAAACATCCAGTATGACCAAAATTTTCCCCAAGCTTGTTTTGGTACTAGTCCTTATTTAAAGCTAGTTATGAGCTATCATAACCCTGCAATGCTTCAAGTTGCTCTAAAATTTTGTGTTCCAGGAAGTTTATGTATTTAGACTGGAGAAAACTCAGAAATGAGTCAGTGCTTAGTCACAAACCAGTTTGTAAAGCAGGGATATGGTTGCACTCTTGAATGAATCAAGTTAGGTATGTAATTCCAGCTAGGTGACCCAGCATGAGGTTTCATTTCAAATGCCTGATCTGTGTCAGGCAGTTGTTCATCCATGACAGGCCTATAAATTGATAACCTAATTAAATTATTTATCAAGACTGTGTAATTCATATATTTCTCTGGATGCACTAAYACTACTCTTTAGAACTTCTGAGGAAACAGCTTGCTCTGGGTGAGAGATTTTGATTAAGAGGACACAAACCCAGAGGAGTGTGGCTTCAGCTGCGTCTGGGTGATCATATCTGGCTCTAAAAGGCTGTGACTGTGTCCTGTCAGTTGCTAGCTCAGTGGAACAGAGGAGGACCTTAGGAATATCCAAATGCAGGTAGTTAATGAGCCGAGTTTTAACTTTGCCTGTTTCACAAATTCAGTAATTGTATTCTTAAATTCTTGAATTCTTGAAATTCAGTCAAATAAACCTGATTTTACTTCTTGCCTAAATCTCAGCTGGCAATGAGAGTGATTTCAGTATATTGTAGAAAAGTAAATGCTTTGGCATSGACAAACTGAATGAAGGTACATTGAGCCATTCCAAAAATGTCTTAAATTCAGCCCTGCAGATTGCACAGTTGTTTCTTGTTTTGCTGRAAGGATTCACTTTGGCATCAATTAGCTTGAGATTTGTTATACTGAATCCCAAATAGTCATGCTTCTTTATGTATTTGACAGCCTCCATAGCATATTCTAGGCTACAGAAAGAGAACATATTTATGACATGATAAGTTAAACTTGTACCTTTAACACTCTAAAATTTATATTGATGATGATGAAAATAATTCCCTTCTTTGCTATAATACACAGACCTTGGACCTTAATACAGAGGGTCTTTCTGTTCTACTAATATTCTCACTAGTCTGCCCTGAACACCAAATCTTCATGTCTCTCAGAATCAGCTGCAACAGGTCAAATGCAAGTCATCTGATCTCCATAAACCTATTTTTCCATTCCTCCTAATAAGAGTTGTTTTAATTTAGTATGTTCATACTATTCACATGCCTTCTAAATTTCTCTGAGTCATTATTACCTGTGAAATAGTTAGGCTGCTTATTTATACAACTTTCTTTCTTGCTTACATATGCCCATGCTGAAATTGTAAGTCTGGAAAGCTGATTTCTTGTACTGATTTTTTACAGTAACTAGACAGCTATTGTAAACGACACCCACTATCAGGCATTTCTGTTACAGTTTAAAGGGTTTTTAATAGTTTTTCTATTCTTAAATGTAAAAGAAAGCAAAGACAAATATTAAAATAACAAAGGCCTAAGGGCACAAAATTAAAGTAACTGCATCTTCAATAAATTAAACTGGGAGCCAGGAAGGTGGCTGGCTTTAATGCAGGCTAATTTTTTGAGGAGAATGTCTGACTTAAGTYATCTAACTGTAAGTGACACAGTAATATTAAAAGATAACAACCTCCCAAATGCCTTTCAGAAGCAGAGAACACCCTGAAGATATTTCATAGCATTTTCTGTACTTTAAATAATTGTCAACCAGCTGTCYTCCCAGCTTAAACCAATCCAAATATATGTCTAATAGTTCATAATGAGGTATTAGTTGGTATTTACTTTCCAGGACTCTCCTAATCTCATGTCACACCAATTTGTAACATAAGAGAGAGTCCACAAAAATGAAGTGCATGATCATAGATCACTTAGTTTTCACCAATTAGCAACCAACACCAGAATTACACCTTAACATGACWTGTGTCTAATGTTAGCCTGTCCTGGCATTATTTTGCTTGAGGTTCACAGAGGCAGGAAACCTGCTGAACATGTTCCTAAGTTTTTCCTAAGATATGTCATGCTCTTATAAAGCATATGGTGTAAACATATCTTTCCTGCTCCTGCCTGCATTCCCKTGCACCTCACCTATCATCTGGTCCAAAGCTCCAGCAAAGCCCATCCCATGGCATTTATGCAGCACAAAACTGGATTCATACAGATGCTTTGTCYCTGGGACCATTCTCTGACCTCTTGCTTGTGCAGCTGCATAAATGGGTGTCTTCTCCATGAGGCATCTCTCTCTTGTTGAACCTGGGTTATCTAATGAGCTGTCCGTTGATAGAGTAAATAAACCTGGATGCTTTTTGTGACTTACCAACAGCACTAAGATGGTTTACTTTTATCAGGGGGATCAGCAAATCTCTTAGACAGCTAGAGGACTTATGAGATAATTTTACTTAAGACCATTCTACTGCCCTGRTTGACAGTAGGTTTTTCTGCAGCACCAAAAACGAAATCACACTCAGCCCTGAAGTAACATCATCCCATCTGACACAATAGCTACTAAACTCTGTTCATTTTTTTTTATTACACTGAGATCAAAGCTGCACAGAGATTCACAGCAGGGCTTCAACCAAGCTTAAAATTTGCTGAGAATACCCTAGCATGCTGTCCATAAATAGAGGAAACTCAGCTGCACATTATTTTCAGTTTCCCTAATTCCAAAGTAACCCCCTMTATGTTTCATAATACTAAGAGTTTCAAGAAATGCCTAAGTGAGCTAGGACAGCCAAATCCTGATGGCTTTCAATGGAATTAAATTCCTAGAAGGTCTCTGAATGCCTACATCTACTTTTGTGCCAGGGGGGTTAGGCCCTGGTATCACTGCTGCCCTTTGTTGCACATATGAGTACAAGATGCTCTGCAGTTCCTGGGCCTTCATAGCCAGAAATGTTTGAAAAATTCAATCATCACAACATTATCTGAAGGTCTTATAAYATAGTATCCCCTTAACATAATATTCCTGGCTATTGTAGTACAAAGATGGTAAAAAGACAGAGATTGAACTGAATTGGTGCAGGAAGAGAGCCCTGCTTGCCTTATATCCAGAGAGGGAACAGAGCAGAAGGACAGATAAACCYGACTTCAAATATTAGCTGCACCAATTTCCCTACTTTTCTACAGCCAGAACTAAGCCTTTAGTGACTGGCTGYTGTGATTAGGTGCTCAGAAGTTCCTGACATAGATTATGAGGAATCCACACAYGACAGAACTTCACGGTCAGACGTTTCTACCACAGCATCCTGGTGACCATCCTGTGGTGCTCCYTTCCTCCCCATACCCCCCAGACCCCTTTCTTTTTCCTTTTTCCTGAAGAAGTAATTTTTTTTAATTCAAGTATAGAATGAAGGCTGAATGAGGCTGACAGTCTCAATTCTCTGAATGTCTGAGGACATGTGAAGCAGGGATATAACAGGGGGAAAAGTAGCCAAAACCAGGTTTTCTGTCCAGTATTTGAAGGCTGAAGGTTAGAGCAGTCTCACCAAATGGCCTTTGGAAGCAAGGATTACTCATTACACAGGGATATCTTGCTGCAGAATTTTCATCTTTTAAGCAGACCTTGTACCRGGAATGCAAATGTGCCTACTTACACTGCTCAGGTAGTGTAAAGGAGAATTAATCCCTGTCTGTTCAGAATCTCCAGAGATACTATTTGTCACAGGAGTACGCGGTCTGTTAGAACCAAATGCTGATAGCAATTTAAAAAAGAAACTCCRAGCTGATCTCTTGTGCAGCAACCTAAAATGAGCACCAGGTCAGTGCTCATTTCACACTGTGATCTCTGTTTCAGCCATGGCAAAGCATTTATGTTGATCAAGATGACTTGTAGTTTTTGGTGTTAACATAACTCTTGCATAAGGGTCCACAATCAGACACAGGGCTTAAGAGGCTATGGAAAACATTTTGAACTGTRGCTTGTCACCCCACAAAGGAGTCAATAATGTAACATTTCCTACTGTTGATTTACCCTGGTCCCAAATCATCACTAACAAGACAGGTGGGATCTCACCATCATAAAATAGGATGTGAAGACTCTGGCAACCTATCCACTTAAGAAGGAATGTCAACATTTTAACAGACCCTATTTTATATTTGAAGCAAAATGCTAAAGAATGTATTTCTCTTAAGAAAGTCTTGTGTGCTTCCTTCCCCTTAAGGCCAGGTCATCACATTAAGTACTTGTCTTATTGAAATACATTGAGAAATCCTGGCAGAACAGAGCTGTTCCATCAGTGCACATATGACTACTTAAATTATGAAGGATCCTAAAGAGGCTGCCTCCCAAAGGCCAGGCTGCAGCACTGTCTGGAAGAAGGTGCAAGGCAAAAGTGTCCTTCAGGAGTCCAGCTACCAGGAGTGGCTGGTAGGGGGTTTTATATCACAAAGTCCATGAGGCTGGTTGTATAAAAGCCCCAGTGAGCAAAGACAGCACAAGCTCCCCCAGGCTCCATGCACACATCTGCACCAGAATAATAATCAGGGGSTCCATGGCTACTGCAAACAAAATCTGTATGAACAGATAACTTTTTCTTGTCAGTACTGGGAGAGGAGACACTGCCAGTGCATGAGGATACTGCTAAAATAATTTAGAATTTAATATCACAGAATCATAGAGTGATTTGGATTGGAAGGGATTATCCAGTTTGAAGCCCCCTGCCATGGTCAGAGACCGCTCCTCTAGTCCAGGCTGCTCAATGCCCCATCCAACTTGGCATACTTAAATTAAAATCCCACCAGAAACATCATTTGCCTTACACCCAAAGAATGTGCCATACTACAAGAGCCTGAAAGAAATGCCAATGATGGTCAAAAACTAATTTTAAAACATKAGAAAATTATTCCTAATTATTTATATTTTGTATGGCTGAACTAGGTGGAAAATTATTGAGGTTTTCTTCCTAAATCATGTAAATTCTCTTTCGSTCAAGTCCCTTAGTTTAGTTGCAGGAGCTGAAGTGCTCGATTCACAATTCTGGAATCCAGCCAAGCCATAGGTCAGGACACCGTGGGATGTCCCACAGAGACAGGCTGCTTTCTGAAAAGCACTTACAATGAGACAAGATGACCACCTTCAACAAATTTTAAAGAACAACTAGAAGGAAGAGATTCCTTCTCTTGCATAAAAA
>CADDXX010000271.1:101168-179121 GCA_902810485.1 Alauda arvensis | reverse complement strand
CCTCCGGCCCCCCGCCGGGCGCCGGCTTTAAATGCGGGGCGGCGCGGCGGCACCGGCGTTCCTGCCAGCCCCGGCACCGCGCTCGGAACACGCAGCCGGCCGCCATGGTCGAGGCTTTCTGCGCCACCTGGAAGCTGGTAGACAGCCACAACTTCGACGAGTACATGAAGGCACTGGGTAAGTACGGCCGGGCAGCGGCATATTAGGAAACCTTGGGATTTTTCAGCATCTCGGAAAAATAAAAAAAATTGCAAAGGCTCCCCGCCGTTGCCRGAGGTGTAGGTGAGACACTGGCAGCTGTGGTGGTGATGGAGGGGGTRGTTTTGGCGGCTGTGCTTCTCCAGAGCTACTTCGATGCGAATCATTCACCTCGGGGCGGGTGAGTTTGTGTGGGAGAGGCTCCGGGAAATGCCCCCGGGCTGAGGGAAGCGTGTGAAAGGCGAGCACGTGCTGCCTGCGGATAAGTTTGAAACAGACAAGAATAAAAAATTTTTATGCCGGGGTGATAAGGAATAGAAGCTCCGAGCAGCGGCTGCGATCGCGGCCATGCGTGTGACCGCGGCTGGAGTGTGGTGCTGCCGTGCTCGGCGGCGAGGGAGGGCGCGGAGCTACAGCTGGGCGGGCACCACCGATGGATACCCTCGGTACAAGGGCACGAGAGAAGCAGAAAGCAGCGTTTCACAGGGTTAGCTTACAGCTCTAGAGCGGGGTGAGAGTTCTTTGTACTTCGATATGTGGGGCGGGGGGGRAAAATCCAGAAATTTGATGTATTTATCTTTTCCCTTGAATGGTCTAGGAGTGGGGTTTGCAACACGGCAGGTGGGAAATGTGACTAAACCCACGGTGATTATCAGCAGCGAGGGTGACAAAGTAGTGATCAGAACTCAAAGCACTTTCAAAAACACAGAAATCAGCTTTAAACTCGGAGAGGAATTTGATGAAACTACCCCCGATGATAGAAACTGCAAAGTAAGTGAACTCTGGGACTGCAGTCGCCTTTCTCTTCTTCTTCCCTCCCCCATCGCCCAGACTCTGCCACTGGTAGGGTCAAAAGAAAAAAATTTAACTTCTGCTGCTACCAGTTATAGCACCGCAAAGAACAGGAAAAATAGGCAAGATTGAGTCTTGCTTGCCCTGCCTGCTTACACCATGCCTTTTCTGAATGTATCACGTTGCAGCTCCCTGTCTGTCTTCCAGTGTCAATTGATTGTGTTAGTTGCCCACTTTTCTCACAAGCCAAATATCGTTTGGCACAACTTTTCCCAGTCAAAATAGTCCGATGCCTCTTTTCCTGCACCTTTGGGGGCTTAACATCAAATATTATTCCAAGGCACATCTGAAGCAGGTTCTTGTGAGACTGGAACTCAAAGGAAACAACTTTTTCATCCTTTGACACAAACAAGAATTGTGTGATTTCGTGCTTAAAAACGGGGATGATTCATAGCCTTGGCTTTAAAATGGCTGGGACTACTTTATCATTCCAGATCCACATCCATCTATTGAAGAGAATTCAATAGAACAGTGCATGCTGAATGTGTGAGCAGAATCCCAAGTACCCTAAATAAAGGCATGTCTTTGTGTTTCTTGGTATCTCACAGTCAGTTGTGACCCTGGATGGAGAGAAGCTAGTGCACGTACAGAAATGGGATGGCAAAGAGACAAACTTTGTGAGAGAAATAAAGGATGGCAAAATGGTAATGGTAAGTATAAAGCACACTGAGCATTCGCATGCACWGCAAACACTCCTGGCTTACCCTTATCATAAGCTTTGTGAACAGGGTGACTTAGACACAAACCCTTAAACTAATTGGTGGGGAAAGCTAGCAGGGATTTTTTTAAATATTTATTTTGGTTTGGTTTGTGTCTTGTTTTACTGACAATTAAAAACTTGCTAGGGGCTTTAGGCAGGCCAGCCTGTGGATTTCCAGAGTATATATGTTTTCTTTCTAGACTTTTGTGTAAATACCCAAGAAAAAAGTCCTGGAGAGCATGTAAATGATACAAAGTTCTTGATTATATAGGARATTATCTGTTGCCAGTTACAATTTAGACTTCTTAAAAAACTTGTTTTATGTATGCACACATAAATAGTAAACACACAACAAGTAGTTTCCCGTGAAAATAAAATTACAATATTGCAGGAGCTAATAGCATTTTCATATTTAATAATAAAGGGTTTAGTCCTCCTRTCTTGTTAAAAGCTGTGATAAACAGCAATTGTATGGAGAAAAGTCTGAATTTAAATTCACCTGCTTTTCACCAACTTTTAGAAACAAGATTATGGGGTGAATAAATGTTGTAAGTTRCTATAGCTAATGTCCAGGATAGCACTTTTCATGGCACAGAGATGTAGCTTTCAAAAATAAAATGTCGTCAGCTAAGCTAATCTATCAGATTTRGTTGTTGGAGAAGAGCAGCTATTTTGTTTCCTAATTTCTTCAGAGAGTATCTGTRTGGATGAAGACTTGCAAACAATGCAAACTTTAAAGAATACTGMAACACAAGGTGGCTGGGCAGGGTACAGAATGCATTGTTTAAGACAAGGTTCTCCTAGAGTTTATATTTATGCAKAACAGTATAGAGGCCTTGGAATTTAGATTGCACATCTTAGTAGGGAAAATAAGTGTGAAGTCTGTATTAAAACAATGCTATATTAAAAAAATTAAACAATAAGTTRAATTCAAGTTTTAACAGCTGCCTTGTAAATGTGCATTAGGTTTTCTTGGGTATGGAAGCAGCAAGGAGAAAGTATCATTTCTTATGGGAACCATAGCTAAGGCTTGGTTTTKTGTTCATTTGAAATGTCAATAATCTAGATCTATTTGTTTTTCTATAAATTACATAATGTAAACCAACTAGCATGGACCTCATAATGTGTTAAACCATTACAGAAAATGGTCCAGCCTCTAACATGTCTATCTTTTCCTTGGACTTGCAGACTCTCACCTTTGSTGATGTGGTTGCTGTTCGCCACTATGAGAAAGCATAGAGTATACCTGGCTTCTGTCCTGATGTTACTTCTGCTGGATGGATTAATGTCCTGTCCATGATTGATGGTAGCTAAAGTGCACATTTCTGGCATGAAAGGTTAATAAAGTTGTTTTTTTTTTTTTTGAGGGGGGTGGGGTGTTTTTTATAAAAAAAGTTATGCCATCAAATTGGCATGTTTGTGYTGTATAGTGAAACAGTTTAAACTTGGCATTAAATTTCTGAAACACTTGCCTCTCTTTTTTTTTTTTTTTACAGTAAATGGAAAATATTTGACTTATTTTGGAATGCAGCTAAAAAAAATTAAAACATTTTTTAAACCTGTGCTCCTTTTGTATATTCCAGTGTCTCAGAGGGAGGTGTTCAAAAGTTCTGAGTTAAAGGCCAGAAAAGCATGTGGTACACAATGATGCAGCAGCCTTTCTATGCAGTGTAGAATACTTGGGGAAATGAAAAATTGACTTTGGCTTTTTGCTGSAGAAATCTAAACTTAACTGTATGTAGACAGAGAAGTGAGATGTTCACATAAGTTTCACCCATCTCTTCACTGAGAACTTGTTACTAAGAGCAGGTTAAGGTCAGTAGATTGGCAAATGATCCAGAGTTTGTAGAGTTTTGGTTTTAATAATTAAAGAGTTTTTAAATTTTTTGATAGGTTTGGTTTTGGGTTTTGTTTTTTTTTATTTTTGTTTTGCTAATACGCAAATAGTGAAGTCTTTCCCAGGGTGGGAGGAAAGGGTCAGCATAGTAATAACTCCCTTTCATCAGTCTCCACAGGAATGGGAGGAAAACAGTACAACATGAACCTACTGCACTTCCCACTCAGAGCTGTTGTTTCATAGCTAATATGTACAAGAGATAACAATTTGCACTGTGAGCAATTTAAAATAAAATACTTCTTAAATGAGAAATTAAAACTTTATGCCTGAACAACATGTCCCTAAAAGGCCAGAGTGGGAAAAACTACCTTATGCTTAGGAAAATGGAAACTTTTGAGATTTTTGGYAGCATGGAGGAGATTGTTTAGAGAGTCCATAATTTTTTCTACACACTGACTCAAAAAACTACATAGARGTGTAGCTACCTACAGCCTTGTAAACAAAGACAAAGCTGGATTTAGCTGGTTGTTGCTCTGTGAGTGGTGTGTGTGGCTGCAGCCAGAGGTGCAGGAGTGGCGTCTTGCCCAACTTCCCAGGCCTCATCCTTCAGAAATGCCATTGATATGGGAAGAGGCTTCTTGCTTCCTTGGATAACTCATCTGATAAAAGTTCACACATAACTGGCACCTACCCCACAMAAATATCAAATTCAATGTTGTTAGCTTTATTTTTTCATGAAAAAAACAGTTTGAAAAGARTATTTGTCTTGTTTTCTCTTGTGGGGAACACTACACATCTAGAAGACAGAGCCCTTAATTATAAACCTTTCTACATATGCTTTATTTGGTAGACATTGRCGGTTTTTAAAATCTAAGAGCTATCTCTTTAATCAGAGAAATGAAAAGTAGAATGTGATCCAGTGGTATGGGGAGCTCCACTCTATACTTTAGGCTGTTTCAGTGGTATTGTGCAAGTTATTTTTAAGCAGCATCTTCTGCTCTTTGGTTTTATCAATCCATTTAATCCTCAACTTCAGTACCTAATACAGCCTCATCTGCCTCCCCTCTGCTGCTGCCTGCTTGCCTGTGGCTGCATTTGCTGCATGACTGTCCTTACCAGCCACCTTTTCTCAGAAAGTTGGGAGCAGCTGCTTTTCCCTCTTCACTGGAGTAAACAGACTTGCTTTCCCAATACTGCCATTTATCTRCACAACAAATGATTTGTGGGGTCATGAATTAAAAAACACTAGTTTTTTTTTCTTAAATACTAGGAAAGGAATGCAGAGGCAGATTGTTAAGACTTGGTTTACAAATAACYGTGAATAGTAAATATTATGCATTACAGTCACTTTTAAACAAAAAAGACAAGTAGCACTTTAAACAAAAGCTACTTTCCCCTATTCTACATACAAACAATATTAGTGTTGAATTAGAAAAGTGGAGAAGTGGTGCCTGTGAAGTAATTGATGGTGGTCAGAGGAGTGGAAAAGAGAGGAACATACTGACACATGGGCCTTCCAGCTGCTGCTGACAGCTTTGCAGAGCCCTGACAGGAGCAGCACAGTGAGCGATGGGACATTTCAGGGTAGCCACAGGACTGATGACATTATTGTGATCTTCTGAAACTGATGCCAAATACTCTTGCTCTATATGGGACTACTATGACTTCAATAAACAGCAGTYCTGAAAGCCTTGGCAGTGGAGACTTGTATTTAAAATATACTTCATCACTCCCCTTAAGCTGTATTAAAGGTGTACTCGATAATATTTTTCATCAAGTTGGGTTTCTGGGGTTTTTGTTTTGTTTTTTACAGCCTTGTAAGTAATCGGGATACATCTTTACATATTTGCCATGAGAAGCCTTCCCTCCAAGAGATGCCTGAGACTGGTGTAGGGTGTCGAGCACAGCCTTCCTTCAGGCCGCCTCRCAGCAGCCGGTGGCCCGATTTCAGCCCTGCCCGCGGCCAGGCTTGACTCCTGCGAGCTCCTTAGCGCCGACCCGGGGGCGGCACCTGCAGAAGGTCACCCCGAGCACGGCCGGCTGAAGGCGACAGCCCGAGCCGTCGTCTGACAGCGGCTGGGGCGGCTTCTWACCCCGAGCGGTGCGGGCGGGGCGCGGTGGTTTCCGGCGGCCCCGCGGAGGGCTGGGGCTTGCACAAGCCGTCCGAGGCTCGMCTCCTTCCCGGCCGCCGGGGCGGTCACACGAGCGGAGCCGTCGGCGGGCCGGGCGCTCCCGCACGGCCGACATGGAGCTGCGGGTGGCGCTGGGGCTGGCGCTGCTCTGCTCCGCGCTGGAGGCGGCGCCGGCCGGCCCGCAGCGGCCCCGCTCCGCCGTGGGTGAGTCGGCCGGGGGTCAGCGGCTGAGGAGCCCGCCCGGGGCCGCCCGCGGAGGGCGGGGGAGGCGGGTGAGGGGCGGCCCGGCGAGGGAGGCCCGGCCGGGGGCTCCCGCACGGCCGACATGGAGCTGCGGGTGGCGCTGGGGCTGGCGCTGCTCTGCTCCGCGCTGGAGGCGGCGCCGGCCGGCCCGCAGCGGCCCCGCTCCGCCGTGGGTGAGTCGGCCGGGGGTCAGCGGCTGAGGAGCCCGGCCGGGGCCGCCCGTGGAGGGCGGGGGAGGCGGGTGAGCGGCGGCCCGGCGAGGGAGGCCCGGCCGGGGGCCGCTGCCAGCCCGGCTGCGGGGAGGGGGGGCGGTTGTGCGGTCCCGCTTGCGGCTCTTTTCCCTCCCCCTGGCACTGCTCCCTGTACATAAGCTGCTGCCGTAGCATTCCCTGTCCCAACTGGCTTCGGCCACACGTGACTAGGTCAATCAGCATGGCTCTTTTCAGGTACGGGGGTTACACGAGGTTTATATTTAGTTTTCCGGGCAGGCCGGCGGGTGAGGTGAGGTGAGCCCTGCCCGGGCTCTGGTGCGGTGTCCCGGGGCACGCACTGCAAACACCGTATTTGGAGGCTGTGCTGTGCCGTGCTGGCAGCAAACACACACGCTCTCCCTCGCCTGAACTCCTCGGGGCGTGCGTGCAGGTGAGGGCTCAGAAATGGTGTCCTACAGAATTCTCATTCCGTGTTACTCACACTTGCCTCGGAACAAGCAGGCAGCAGTGTCCCGGAGTTTGTGTCCTGTTGGTAGGCGTCACAATTTTACAGATTCTGAATATCACTTCTAGTCTTTGATTCCTGAAATAAAACTCCGTGGGGTCATGTCGTGTGGTGCTTGCTCAGCCACAGAGTGAGCATGTGACCTTGGGAAAAATCAATTTATATCTGTCCCTGTTTCACAACCACTGCCCCAGATACGTGTGCCTTTACCAAGTGCTTTGAAACTGACAGAAACTTAAAGTCTGGTAGTCTAACATACTTCGTTCATCTTATTCAGTATATTCCTATACTTCTCAGCTCCTTTAACATGTAACAGTGGCTGAGAACATGTCAGCCTGGTAAGTAGTAAGTAAGTTTGACACACTGCTCTATGGTGAGAAGCCCAGTCTCTGCACACATGCTGTTTCTTGCCTTTCTTTCTACACATCTTTCTTGTCATCTTTTACAGTAGCTTCCAGCCAGGGAAGGTCTGGAAAAATAATTAAAATGCAGCTCCCTTTCTTTTCAAGTGGAGTGTAGAAATCTTTCTATTGCCTCTTATACTATCCAGTTTCCAGATTGCTATTAATGAAAAGGGGCTGTTTTTTCAGTTCTTTCCAATCTCCATTTCATTTTTGGTAAACAGTATAAACCCATGCCTCTGCTTCTGTTTTTGGTTTTTCAAAGCAGTCTACATGAAGGACTCATCAGGAATAACTTGCCCACACTTATCAGACAGGCAAATCAACAGTCTGTCAACTTTAAATAGGAGTAGCACTAGATAAACTGGAGTAAACTTGGCATTATCCCTGTATATCCAGTTCAAATGTAAATAATGCATTTCCTTTAACCTTTGTTTTCYGAAAACAGGGCARTTCTGGCACGTATCTGACCTACACTTAGATCCGACTTACCACATTACCCCYGATCGCTCCAAAGTTTGTTCTTCTTCCAAAGGAGCCAATGCCTCCAAYCCAGGCCCTTTTGGAGACTTTTTGTGTGATTCTCCTTATCAACTTATTTTGTCAGCATTTGCATTCATGAAGGATTCAAAAGAGCAGGTTTCATTCATGATTTGGACAGGGTAAGTGTTCAAGTCACCCTGCAGTTAAAGCTGGATAGCMAAATAGTGTGGCAACTCACAAGTTTGTATTTGCACCAGTAGATTTGAGTTCAGTATCTCAGAAGTGCTAGTTGTCCCTTTAGTTGTCCAAATRGCTACTAAGTGGAATACTGAGTGGGAATATAAGGCCTCAGGAACAGGCTTTGATCTCTAATGGCTGCTGGACTGTTCATTGTGATATTTAGTATATGGCTATATTAGTATGAGTTMATAGAAATGGTACAGGGAGGATGGGAAGTAGAAAAAGCAAAAAGAAAGGTCAGGACAGTAACTGACTCATTGCAGGCCTCTGTTGAGTAAGAACATTTACCTTTCCTGTTYCAGTTTTCAGTATTGTCAAGTGGGCTTAATAATACTCTCTCACAGAGATGTTACCTGTGGGGTTTTGTATGCCTTAGCAGTGGCACCAGATAAAGCAGTGTGAAAGGGAGCAGCTTCATAGTACTATGCTACCAAGGCATAGTACTGTGCCTTGATACTTTCTAGGTATTCATAAAAAATAGCATTGATTTACCCTTTTGCTATAGCAGAACTCTCAATTCTACCATCACACAATTTTTGAAGGCAYACATCAATGGATACTTTATCAAAGAGATTAGTATTTTTATATATTAGTGTATATTAGTATATTAGAATTTTTATRTATTAGTATATATTTTATTATATATATGAAAGAGCGTTAAATATATGAAGTCAAGTGATGAATTTATTTYGCTTACCTTATTGTACTTAATTTTCAACAGGATATTGTTAAAAGGGAAAAAAGAAACTGGCAATGATGTGCAGGTGATGAAAGATATATAACACAAACTGCACAGTAGCTCAAAATGATGACTTTAATTTCTAAGAAATCTTCATTATGATAAATATGAATCATAGGATAGACATTGTCTAAACAAGTCTAATTGTTCATGTTTTTTTAAAACAAAAGCCTTTGCAGAGAGCCTTTGAATCTGTGATTTAAATTAAAGTGTTACATGCTAGAGTGTGGATGTGTTTGCTARTTTTTTTTCTTTCCTTGTGTTGCTAACAAACCTTTGTTAATCAGGCCTTTTCCTTTTTCAGAGATAGCCCTCCTCATGTTCCCGTAAAAGAGCTCTCCACAAAGTTGGTCATTAGCATCATTGGTAATCTGAGTTCTACAATTCGAAATTTCTTTCCAGATCTTCAGGTTTTCCCAGCTTTAGGCAATCATGACTACTGGCCACAGGTAAAACAAGTTAGAAATTTGTTCATACATCATACTGAGTGTGTTCCTGACTCCTSGGAAAGCATGTCTGAAAAATAAGAGTTAATTATRTYTAACTGTTACTCTGGAAACAGAATTCTACAGCTTTTCAGTTAGCATTTAATATTACAAATAGTTYCACTCTAGAACAGAAACCACATCACTGTCTCTGTGCTCTTACCTAAGGAAACACTGATGCCAGGTAGAATCTGTATGTGGCCTGAGGTCACACAAATGCATTGCTAAACATTCCTCATGGCTTAGAACCATCACGTGTCAACGTACTTAACACACACACACACTTTTCCTTACTGTGTATGTCATGCATGTGTATACAGTAACTTAAACTTGCAGAAGTGACATCATTAATGGACCTGTGAGTCTATGGTAAGTTTCAAAGCCTCCTGAAAGGCCTACTGGAAATCTGTCAGCTGGCATCACTAGATTTTTGTTGTTGTTGTTGTTGTTGTTTTTTAACTAAAGTAATGGCAGAATTTTTGTTTAAGTTCCCATAGTTCTGCCACTACTATTAAAAATATGACTACTTTTCTTTCCTCATTGGACATGTAGAAATAATCACATTGATGATTCACTAGTTATGTGCAGCTGAGGATGGTGCTTTTTCACTTTGACTGTGCTGAATATTGTTCTTGGCACACTCAAAAGTAAACAGTTGCTTCATTTGTCCTTTAAAGAGTGTTGTGGGTCGATCTGGCAGCGCACTGGATCAGAAACAAATGCTGTCATTGGATGTGAGGGGATCGGAAGGGATGTGAAGCAGGTCAACTGAAGTACTGTGTTTATTATTCCTTATGGGAATTCAGCAACACCCCTTCACACCCTCAAGGCTTGCATTGCAGCTTTCTGTGGTATTTATAAGGACTGTCAGGGTGTAGGTTGGTGCAGCGGGTGATTGTGTGATTGCTTGTGTCATTGCTGGAGTTAGTGGTTCCCAAATAGGGGCATAGCAGAGGTGCTGAGAGACAAAGCAAAAGAAATGTGAGAGACAAAATAACAGCTAGATGTRTATTGGAAGTGTGAGTGCACAAACCTAACTGTGACTTCAGTCCTTTGTGTTCTTACTGTGGTAGTAAAGCTTTGGYTTTTCATATGCACTGACATGGGGACAGGTTGATTCACTGGAAACCACTAGGAAAGTATTTTGATAAGTAACACCTTAACTGAAGTGTCACAGAGTGTTTCGTGTGCACTTTGTTTCATTTTTAAAATATCTCAGCAGAGAATTGTTGTCATTCAGCAATCTCCTTTGATAAAAGAAAAAAAACCCTACAAAAACCTTGTAAATAAAGAATGTAGGGGCTTTTTCAACAAATTTTGTTTGTGAAATTAAATCTGAAGACAGAAGGGAAAGATGCTCAGGAGGGGCAGATGGGCAGCAAATAGAAAATTGGAACAAGCTAGTGATTGGAATAACTGGTGATTGTTGTTAKTTCTCCCTGCAGAGCCACTCAGGAGTGTTTCTGTGATACTTTGAAATGGCATGCTTCCCCAGTGTGCAGAACTGACATGCCTTTCAGTTCCTGTTTGAAAAAGGATCAGACAATCCCCACTTACGGGGTCATTTCAACTTGTTAGATTTTTTAATGTTTGTTTTTCACTCTTTATGACATTTCTTTTTTTCATATGAATAGGCTTGGCAAATGTCCTGTAGACTGGAAGCAATAAGGAGCAAGCCACACACTGTAGGCTGTTCCAAAGCAAGTGTAAAACCTGTGCAGACACCATGAACCAAAGAATTTTGTTGGTCTCTTGTGTTCTAGGTTAGGTCTTTCTTAACAACTGAACAGACCTGGGTGATTTTTCTTGCAGAACATATTAAAAGTGTTACTCAGGTTAATCAAGGTTTGGATACCTTTCAGATCATATATTGTGACCTCGGCCTTTCTGCATAGCCTTACTTGTTTCACACCCTTGCTCCTGCTTAAAACAAACCCCCAAAATGCTTCTAACAGTTCAGAGAACACTGACTTGCCTGGGCCCAAAGCACTTTCAGTCCATAAYAGGGCCTCTTATCTGGTATCAGGTTTCTGCTGCGTCTGTTAGTGACTGTTAACTCTGGCTCAAAGCTGTCCTAACAACTTCTGTCTGGGCACTGCAATCAGCAAATGTCTCAACAGACGTCTGATTGCTCTGCTCCTAGACAGGGACTTACTGCCTAAACCTCTAATAATGTATGTTTAGTTTCAAAGATCTTAGAAAGGTCAAACTTTATGTTTAAGAAAACATGCAAACATGCACTGCAACTTTTTCAATCCCTGTTGGTTTTTTTTTCCTTCTAGCACCAAGAGTCCAGATATTTTAGGAAAGGCAAGGACAGGCTGGTATCTTCCCATCAGGGTTAGATCAGAGCATGGGTCTCATCAGTTTGTGGCTCAGACTGAAGAGTGCTACAGCCCTAATTAGAGCCAGTGGGAGAAAACATTCATAAAACTTTCTCTTGTATGTTTAAAAATGCTTTCTTATGAGAGAAAAAGGACATCATGAAAACATTTGTGAATTTCACCAGAATGTTTCTGAGGGCTGAAGTGGAGTTTTGGGGAGCTGCTATGAAACCCAAGTTACTTGAAGAAGAAACTTTTATTTGTCCAAAAGACTTCATTTTTAGACATTGACTTTCCAGTTGATATATTTATTAATTTTACAGAGTGTATGGTTTTCCATTCTGCTGYATTCTTAAGGCTTGACATATTTCTGACATTAATTTAATAATGCATTAACATGGTCATGCAATCAGTTCTAAGTTTAGGCRTTTGTTCCTGGTTAGCAATACTGGATATTCAGAAGTTGATTTTTCCTTTCTTGAATTTCTCCTGGTGATGACTGGATACACTTACGTGTAATACAAGATGTCAGGCAGGATAATTTAGTGGRTTTTTTGTCTGTGTGTCTGAATACTAAGACTTAGGCAGGTTCTCCTCTCTCACAGGACCAGCTTCCTGTAACTACCAGTGAAGTTTACAATGCTGTAGCAGATTTCTGGAAACCTTGGCTAAATGATGAAGCAATCAATACCTTCAGAAAAGGTAAAGTGTGGCAGTAATACATTGTGAAGCTAGGGCTGAGAGAATTAAGGTGTGTATGGATTTGTCCTGTTTGTCTAGCTAAGTCTCATTGGATGAGTCAGAACAATGGATTATCTGTAATGCTTTTCCTGGAAGAAGTTGGTTATCTTTTTGAATGGCAATGCCTATATTCAGAATACATTTATTACTTTCTGACGCAATATTTATAACTTCTTGTAACRTGTTTAGTGTTACTGACTTTGTACCAATGTATATGAAATACCTTTCTGCTTTTGAGACCTCATAGCACTTTTTAGATGAGGGTGAATGATGCGCACGAAAACTTTGATGGGAAAAAAACTGTTAAAATGTTGTTTCTGTTTTAATGATGTATGTATTTCAGACCATACTCAATAGGTGCATTTTTATTCAGGTTAYGGTAGCACATAGCTGTGGTGATTATGCTATTAATATTTGTGTGCAACTTACTAAACTGGCAGAATAATTATACCCTAATCCAGAATTCAGCCAGAATTTTTCTGACTGAAAAGTTCAGCCCAATTTCCAATCCAATTYTCCAATCGCAAAATATTAAGGATTTTGAAGTTTAATTTTTGTTTTTGTGTCCTGAACAAGAGCAAACTCTGGATAAGTGTGGAAGTAGAAACTTGAATAAGGATAATAAAACTCAAAATGGCAGACCTTAAGTTAAATTATATTGTTATGCTTCTGTTGCCATGGCTCCACTGAAGTCCATGAAGTTACACCTATTGAAGAAGCTCAGCATGCCATGGAGAATTTTGGAAGCAAGGATTGAAAAATGTGATCCTTACTTTTCATCATATCATCAGTTGGAAGTTAAATGACTTTCAAAATATGAGGCTACTAAACTYGAACAGTTCTTCCTGAAGGAGCCTGTATGTTTGCTTTAACAACTACTGTATCTGTCAATGTGGAAGAAATATTAAAGGGCACTTTTTGTATGTCAGTTGGATAATTGCATCTAAATACTGTCAAATAAACACAAGGATAATACAGGCTAGAATTAATAAATAATTCAGTGTCAACTTCTAGTAAAATGTGACTGAAAACATTGTTAACATGTTCTGTTGTGATAAGGTGACTGTGGCTTGAATAAGCATGATATTCTATTAGAAAGAGGAAGGTTGGGTATTTTGTCAGTGGTGTACTTTGATTGTAAAGTTATGTTTTGAAGCTTTAATTTGTCATATGATGTTGGTCTTATTTTCACAGGTGGCTTCTACACGCAGCTGTTTGAATCCAGCAATAGCCATCAACCACTCAGGATAATCAGTCTGAACACAAATCTATATTACAGTCCCAACAAGGTAACTGTGAATATCACTGACCCAGCCAACCAGTTTGCCTGGCTGGAGGAAATACTTGAAACCTCTTCACAAAAGAAGGAAAAGGTAGGGATCAGGAACAGAAGCTATCATTATTTGTTTCAATTTTGACCAAAACAAACAAAAAAGTAGCAATAATGAAAGTATAAACATGGTTCTATAAGAATAATAATGCTGCCAAAGAGACTACAAACTCAAAATTTTATTTTTAAATAATTCCTTCTTTAATATGAACATTTTACTGCAACAATTAATAAACTATTGAATGAAGTTTCTCAAATTACACAGTAAAACACCTCTTCTTTCCTACCATGTAAAATACTGTAGAAGTCAGTTTCTGACCTTCGTACACATAGCCTTTAATTTTAAAACATATGCTCTTGGCCAAAGAAAAAAGCTAGCATATTTTATTTACATTGTAATATAATTTAAAGTATCAAAAATAAAAATTAGAAAAGTGTTTATCAGGCACAAAACTTATCCAAGCTGCAGTAATTGCTATGATTTGAGTGTTATAATAGCTTGTTTTATAACACACAGGTTTTGAAGTGAAGGTTTAAATTGTTGGCTCCTGATTGATTGATTGATTTGTTTGGGGATTGGATCATCATCTGAGCAACACTGTTTAATTTGAAACATGTTTACATTTTGCTACAGTGTTGCAATTTTTGAATATTATATTACAGTCAGGAGAAAGGAGAGATTTACCTTCGTCAGGAAAACCTGAAGAATGTTAGTTGGTGTGTGCTGTTGGCACTAAGTCTCTACCTCAGACAGAGGGGTTTTAACCAGTTATCCATGTTTCTGGTGACTCTCTGACTCTCTGGTGCAGACTCTATATTACTCAAACATAATTTTTTTCTTCTGTTTTTTCTTCTTGAGATGCCAAATTACAAGCCTTGCCCTAATAACATTTTTTTTCATTTGAAGTAATTGATAACATTTTCCCTGGGCCTAAAATAATGCATAGATTTATTGGAACATCTTGTTCTCCCCAATAAGATACTAAATTGATATTATGATCTTAAGCAATCTTGCTGTTGGAATTTTATATTAAAAAACCTGTCATGATTTACTCCTTTTAGAATGCCGCTTTTAAAGGCAGCATTATTATGAAACTGTGGTAACCACTTCTAGGATACAGCTAAGATTTTAAGTTTCAAATGAAGGTGCTAATTGTGCTTTCTGTATTTAATTCCTTAGGTGTATATAATAGGTCATGTCCCAGTAGGATACTTGCCATATGCAAGGAATACTACAGCTATCAGGGAGTATTACAATGAGAGACTGGTAAAGATTTTTCGCAGATACAGTAGTGTTATTGCGGGCCAGTTTTTTGGACACACACATAGAGATAGTATCATGGTCCTCCTGGATGAAGAAGGTAATGATGCTTGTTGCCTCCTGAACTTTTTCTTCCTGATTAAAAGCAAGTTAGTACTTACGTGCATGTTATTTCTGGTCAGCCTGTGTTATAAATACTTGAAAAAAGGAAATCGAGAAATACTGTTAATAATCTGCAAGAGTTCAAGTCTCACACACTCCAATTTTATTTCCAAAGAGAACCTTGCAAGGGTGACTGTCCTTTTTTTGTTGATGTCAGCAGAGACTCCCCAAGCTTCCTTTTTTCTTCTTTTCTTTTAATGAATGCTTATGCCTAGACAAGAATTTCTAGTCTTTCCTCTCTGCTCTCTCAGTGACATGGACAAATTATACCAGCCAGTTGCTATTGTGTAATGTGTCAAAGGGAATGTTCTCAGGCCAGCTAGACATGCTCTATGTTCTTGTATTTCCTGCATCATTACTGTGCCTCTCTGCTGAGTTCCCTGCTGCTTCAAAGTTAATTAAGATAAGGGTAAGCAGGAGGTAGGGAAAGAAAGTCTCTGCCTGTTGCATCTCTTAGATCAGCTAATTTCCCTTCAAGAAAATCACCCACGTTGAAATTTTTGTTTATTGCATTGAAATCCCTTAGTTTTAAACATGGGCATGGCCATATGGAGAACTCATAATATCTCTAACAGAAGAACTCTTAAAGTCTTCACCACAGAACAGGAAGAGGTTCATTGCTTTGATTTATGTAAAATACCCAAATGTTAAACAGCTCTTCATCTATGATTTATATAAACTCATATGAGCAATGCCCAAAAGGCTGACTAGGTAATACTATTCCAAATTTTTACCTTTTTACACGGTGTTAATCTCTAGTAAAAAGGAATCCAGCCCAGTGAAAGAAGCCCTGGCTTCTTTATTTTTCTTTAATTGATGCTCAACGCAGTCTTATACCTGTATTTTTTCACACTGTCCCATTTGTTCATGAAATCATCATCTCTACTGCAAATTTCACTGAGAACAGACTAATTCTCATGCTTGTCAATAAAGTTTGTGTGTGCAAGTAACTACTTCCCAATTATTTTAGTAATTATGCATGTTTAGACAAAATTTAAATAGTAATAAAATACACATTGTGTTTGTACAGTTTTAGACTGTCTTCTATCCAGGACATTTTCCTCTTGACAAAACTCCAGAGAATTCAGGATAAATGCAATATTGCAGCCAACACCAGTGTACTGAAATAGTGCTCAGCTGTATTTTCTGGAGAAAAATCTACTGCTTTCCAAACTTTCGAAACTTCTGCCTATATGTGGAGGCTGACCTTGTGATTTCACTGCCATGATGCTGTCAGAGATGGAAACAGTTAGGGCTTCCTTTTTGCTCCACAGAGAATTTCTCAATGTCCTCCCCTGCACATTCTGTCTCAGTGAAACTCACATATGTCCTCATGTTTCAGTTGCTGTAAAGGTCTTTGTTCACACAGTAGGTGCTGGGCTACTCAGGGTCAGGTGATGAAACAGACCCTGGTGTTTCTAATAACATAATAAATACATAAAGCAACGTGTAAAATACAGTATAGAAACAGCAACTGAGATTTTTAAATATTTTTAATTTAATTTTTTAATATTGCCTTAGTAGAAATATACAAAATACAGAGACTTTACATATAGGCAAGTCAATTTTGCACAGGCAGTTGAATTGGTTGGGAAGCCTCTATACACAGGCTCAAGTTGTACTCACTSTAGTGGGTGCTGTGATATTTCACAGAGGGTTTGCTCTATCCATTGGAAGTATGGCAGTTCACAGTGATACAGCTGAATCAGGTGAAACAATTTCTAATGTCATTAAGCCTGTCACTCTTGTTTTTGTTGTGTTGATATCTACAAAAATATTTTTTTGAAAAAGAAATAATTGAAAGGAAACTGTCTCCTCAAATTCCCTCTTTCTGCAGAAAAGCCAGTGAATTCCTTGTTTGTGGCACCTGCTGTAACCCCAGTGAAGGATGTATGGCAAATGGAGTCCAATAACCCTGGTGTCAGATTGTATCAATATGACTCTTTTGACTATAGCTTGCTGGTAAGTAAAGATGGTAAAGCATTGTTTAAGACTTTGTAGTGTCAGTAAAAATTGCAGCAACATGTCAGCCTTTGTAGTATTATGGCTGCTGGTGATGGAACTTTGGTGCCTACTCTTAGTTTTTCTTACTTGGCAAAGAAAAGGAAATGTGAAAGAGAACTTGGTGGGTCTTTCTCTGCCTGCAGAACTGCCCAGTACTTTCGGCTCTGTATCAAATATCCTTATGATGTAGGATCAAAGACAGAATTTTTTGGGGCATTTTCTAATTTTTTTCCCAGGCAAATTCTATTAATTCCAAAACTATTTGCCGGGAGCTCTGCAAGGGTGAAAGAGGTTCACCTAAATCCTGGGCGTGCTTACATACCAATGTTGTTTGCTGGCGATCCCTGAGTTTTGGGATGCAGCCCGTGAAATGTTTCTAAAGGGTATAAAAGGGATGATGGAGAAAGCACTTTTAACCATATAATGTCTATTGTAATCATGCACCTTCCTATATAGAGTTTTTGTAGGAAATGTTAGAGAAATTTAGAAGGAAAATAAAAAGTAGAAGGCCTCTACTTCGTAGTTTCATGTGATTTTTGGGGATAAAGTGAATCCTGTATAATTATTTTGGCTGTGAATGGTTTAGACTTTCTCTGTGTAATTCAGGATAAAATCTTGACCCTGCCGAGTTCAGTGACAATGCACCCTGCAGCTTGATTGGGACTGGGGTTTCCCTCTGGAGACCTATGCTAATTCAGGCTGCTCCTTTCTTGTGCAGATTTCACTCCTGCATCGACATCCCTCCTTTTCCTTAATTTCTCCCTGGGCCATTCTTTTACTGTCCATTCTGCCCCTCAAGTAGTGCCCGCAGAAAGGAAATTTGTGTCTCTCACCCCACTCCTAAGGCAGACGTGAGCGTTGTGTGTTTGGACAGGAAAGACCTCTAACGCTGCCGCTGCTGCCTTTGTGGCTCCTTTTTCTTCTCCCCATCCCCCCACCATTACCGCGCTGCAAGTACCAGCTTTGGGTGTAAGCCCAGCTCTTGGGGTGGGACGTGACCTTCTATTCACATGTGAATAATGAGGAGTGACAGCTTCCTAATCAATATATCACTCCAGAGACTTAATGAAGCAGGGAAGAAAGCAATACAGCAGTGCCTTATTTTTCTTTCTTTCTTTCTTTTTTTTTTTTAACTGTAGGATCTTTGGCAGTTTTACTTGGACCTCAGAGACGCCAATGAGAAAAATGAATCGAACTGGAAATTAGAATACATCCTAACTAAAACTTATGGCATTGAAGACTTGAAGCCAGAAAACCTATATGAAATGGCCAAGCAGTTGTCTATGCCACACAGCACACTGTTTGAGCAGTATTACAGTAACTATATTGTGAGTTATGACAAAACTATTCTCTGTGAAGATGGRTGCAAGACCTGCCAAATATGTGCAATCCAGTATTTAGATTAYTCCTCATACACAGATTGCATCAATCAGGAGGCCATGTGGAAATGAAATCTCTGCAGTTAATGCAGATAGTGACTTTAGCYTGTGATTTGAAGAACCTGCTTGTTCTTTTGCTCAAGCACTGACGTGCTGATAGGGAGCCTGTGGGACTTCTCTGCACTTCAGAGGAGCAGTAAAACTCCCTAGATCTTTCTTCTTGCAAATATGTTTTCCTTTATCATCTAAATAAAAGTTTGTTTGCTATGTAATAGTGGCCAGATACTCTGCTTTGTCTCAAGTGTCCTGTAACCTCTGTAACAGGCATCCCACTGTGTGGGAATACAAGTTACTCACTCAGGTCTTTGTAAATCAAAGTCTTGTTTCTCAAGGTGTGTAAACATAGGCAATGCCATTTCAGGCATGGGATTTTTATAGGGGCAGGTTTCAACCGTCTGCTGTCAAAATTTGCAAACTGAAGTCGGCAAAACCTGCATTTGCTGAGACTTGAATAGAGTTATGTTGTTGATACAATGCCAGTGTTAGATATCTCTCTGTGCCAAGTTTTCCTTGTTAATCCCTCAAACTCACTTCTTAGGGGCATTTTCTAATGATGGCATAAAAGTGACTTAATGGAACACAAAACTCGATCCTGCTTAATCTGATTTTTCAGAATATGTTTGCCCAACAGAGAGTGCTTTTTTCTTACAATAGAACCATGTACATTGATACTGCTCTCACGGAGTGTCCTGGTATGAGATTTTGCACCAAACCATGTATCGAGTTTAAATTGATCTACATCAGCAATTGGACTCAGCATATACATTCTCTGTGTGGCACAGGTAAACATTTACTTGTCATGCTGTTTCTTAGGTTTCCTTTTTTTCACAGAGCAGTCTAGTACTTAATGTGAAGACTATCACGTGTTCAAATTTTACAATTGCAAAGATTGCTTCTTCCTATTCTTTTAGCTAAATATGTGCACAAGATGATGCTATTAAGAGGGCCCTTTGGTGTGTGTATAACCAAGAAGGACCTTTACCCATTTTTTTGCCACATGAAGAGCTGTACTTTTGGAAACTTCGGTCAATAAAATACAGCACAGACCCTGCTTTATATTATCCCTGAGTAAGGGGAGCTGTAGAAGTGGCTGTGAAACAAATCCAATTGATGGGTCTTTTATARTGAGATTAAAGCCTTTACTGCAGCTGTTGAGGAACTTCCTGGGTTTGTTTCTACTCCAGCTTGAAATATTCAGCAGAAAATTTTCAGATAAATTTCTGGAGTCTGTGGCATGCACAACTGTAGATGCAGATACCTCAGATTTCTCATGCATCAATCATCCACAGAGGAAATGGTTGGTTTGTTAAATTTGCATTCAGAAACAAATCCTCCGGTGCACAGCAGGCAGTCCTGTATTTTAAATTCAGTGCTTGGAGAAGAAATGGTGAGCATGTAAACTCTAGAGCTATCTGCTCTGCCTGGTCTCAGATAGATCTGTATATGTAAATAACCTAAATCAAACTGGGCACTGTACAGACTGTGAATGTACAGACTGTGAGGGAGTGCCATAAAGTTTCTGTTCTGAAAGCTCATGATTCCCTGTGTGTTTTATGTGTCCCTTGGTTGTGATTGTCATGAGTGTGTTYATTAAAAAAATGCCTATTACCAGTACCCATTTTCCAAAGGACACAAGCAGAGTTGTGGGTGGATAGCATAAGGGCAGCTGGAGCTGGTAGGATAGCTGAGCTTCCTCCAATTTGCCAGATGGATTTTATTCAGTTCAGTCTTGAGCTTTCAACCATGCTGGTTTTTTTCTGTGAGTTCTGTTTAAGCTTAATACCTACAAGACTTCCTAGAAACACTATAAAAATTATCTAGGTGTATTCTTCCATTACAGGCTTCTTTATTGCTAAAYTTTAGGGAGAGCTGGACCATGTGGTGATTTAGCAGCTACAGAATTSTGGGAAGAGGGATATGCTGCTGATGGGATGTTTGGCATCCTGCTTACTAGATTTTTTTTTTTTTTTGTGTCTGTGTGTCAGTAGATGTTGTTCAATGAACATGAACAAATGAATGTCTCCAAATGTCTMAACAGCAAGCTATGATCCAGGTACACCTYTTTTTTTAATGTGGACTTCAGCTGAAGCCAWGAGTTGAATGGTACCAGCCAAGGTGTTTCAGACAGATGGTTATAAGCACCAGGGTTACATTTAGCTAGGGTGTATCCCCCAAGATACATCCTGTCATGCGGGCTGGCATTCTCTGCTTTTTCTGTATATAAGTATAGCCATGGAAATGCAAACAAAASTGGACAAGAAAGATCCAGCTATATGTTTGACTGCATCATCTTGTAACTTGGAGGTAAACCAAGGAGAGAGCTTCCAGAGATGTTGCAGTTGAAAATATATGACATAAATCACAAGAATAKCTTAGATACCTAGGCAGCATGCCTGGGTATAAGGGGAAATAGAGGGAGACCATGATGTTTTTATTTTGGGTTCCTACTTCATTCCTTCATGGATCTAGGAATGCTCTACAAGAAAGTTATCCTGTGCTGACAGAAGCTTTTCTAAGGAATCATGGAAAACATCAAAGAAGCATGACCTGATAAAGTATCTGACCCTTGTAGACCAGATTCCTTCTTCACTTTTCAGATGACTTT
Source organism: Alauda arvensis (assembly GCA_902810485.1). Classification (NCBI taxonomy): domain Eukaryota; kingdom Metazoa; phylum Chordata; class Aves; order Passeriformes; family Alaudidae; genus Alauda; species Alauda arvensis. Next base: position 158,228 of record CADDXX010000271.1, on the reverse strand, counting down.
TTTTTATGGCCCCATCTTGAAATGAAGAATTAGGGGGAATATTTGCAAGGCCACATTTGACAGAAAGACAAATTACACCACCTAGTGGAGTAAGAAGGTTTTAAATTTACCYGTAGTTGAGCTAGAGGCATATAAACAAGGATTTCTCAAATATTCTAGGATTTAACTCCTAGCTTTTGAAGGTAACTAGTTTTCCAAGGACGTACTGCTATTTCTTTGTAGCAGTACTGCCATGTTGCACACTTCTTCTGGGTATTAAATGGTTGCTGGCTTCTAGAGGCCATGTCACATGATGGATCCTGAACCCTGTGGTAGGTACAGGTCTCAGCCGCCATCCAGGGAAGAACTGAATCCTGTGGAGGTTTATGTCTACATTAACAAGAACTGCAGCCTAYTAGGAGTGCCTTCTTTAGCAGGAGTGTTCGTGCTGAGGAGCTGATCTCACTGCTGCACATTTCAGTAGCAGYTGAAGGATGTGAGATGTGCCCTTGAAATGCAGCTGCCAGCTGCCGTTACATCTGAGAACACTCTCCAAGAGTGCAATATGAATAAAGGCACAGTAAGTGAAGATGATCAGTAAACTGTGTTCAGAGGTGTGTTTCTGACCCAAATCCAAGTGAAGGTGCATCCAGATGGACATGTTRATTGCTTTAGATTACACTCATTAGTGTCTGGATGTGATCTCATCGCTTCTATTGTTTTCACTTGTCAGCCTGAAGAAATGAAATGACTGAAGGAGATGGGACTGGAGAATGTGTGAGTAACGTATTGTTGGTAAAATTGATGAGTCTGAAACCAGAAGAAGGTAACTAAGTACATGTATTATTTTGTGGTGAAATGGACAAATGGTGGGCACACAGCATCTCCAAGGATAAGCATCTAGTTTATTGCTGTATCTAAGTTCCCTCCATGGAAAAGCTATCTCAAGAAGGTGAGTTGTTACACTGGTCTAAGAACAAAATAAAACTCGTGGAAGCCCCTTTCATACCCAGTCAAATGGAACTCTGACAATGCCAATGAAGAAAGGATCTTTCAAGATTGCTTTTCTTCCATATTTTCCAAAAGCTGAAGACTAGGTTCTGTATGCTTACCACTAGAGCTTGCAACAAGAAAATACTGCTTTAGGTAATTAATTTGTCATCTGTCGAGATTTAAATCAGCTCGAGATTTCTTGTTTTGCTGGGGGACCATCTTACCCAGGAATTCCACCAGTTTAGTTATTTCCTGGTCTGCAAAGAACCCTAGTGTAAGGTGAATGTTGTTTTCATAGTCTGTGTGAAATACCACAACTGTAGGAACTAAAAAAAATCACATAGAGAAAACATAACCAAAAATTTAAAGTACCCTATGTATGCTTAATTGGTTTCTGGTGGTTGTGGGAATAGTGAAGGCATCRTACTAAACACTGCTATTGTCCTACTGATCACTGTATATGAATTCCYGCCAAAGCAGCCATCAGGAGAGGGGTAGACAACTGAAAATACAACAAGGGAATCAACTAAAAAAGTGCTGAAAGGAAAACTACTGGAAATGTGGCAAGCTCAGCCTCAAAGACTTAGTGAAGCAGTGGAAAGAGTGCAGATGTGCTTACAGATGTGGCCAAGTTGCAGCTTTTCAAATTCAGCTTACATTGCCTTCAGTGATAGAGCTGTATTTTTAGAACATCTAGAAAATTGCTTCTATGATCTGCATTTGTATAGAATTTAATCAAATCTTACCTGGATCTACCTGTCAAATATGTTACAGCTAATTACTGAAATATTCCCCATCATGCCRTCTAGCTTGCACTGGGTAAGAAAATTGGACACCAATAAATTCTTTGGTGGATTTGAAGGCAGCCACTCAGACATCAGCAATAACTGAGCTGGAGAAGTTGCAAATGTGGACCTGGGCAGAAAACGTTTCTCCCATCCTGAAAAGCATCCTGAGATTTCAGTATTCCCCCCTGAAATAAAACCAAGACTGTGTCAAGGTTTTAGGCAGAGAGAAATGCAAAGKGAGGATTTGCACCTGAGCCTGTCACCTTCTCCCTCAAGCATTTGCTGTGCATTGTCATGGTGTTGACTATGCTTTCTCCTTCTACCTTGAAACTAAACAATTTTCTTAATCAAAATTTCCATTAGGACTGTTTGTATAAAAAATTCTGATAGTGATGCAGCATTTTCCACTGAAACTGTTAAGCAATTCCCAAAATTTCTTCCACATGCTGCAATGTTTGACACCTTGCCTATCCAATGGAGTACGTGCCAGTGGATGCCAATAAAGCTGCAGCAGCTTTTTTAGTCCTGAACAGTCTAAGATTTGTAATATTTTTTGCAGATCAGATGATCAGCTGGTAAATACTGACTTCAGRGCACAGAAATTAGTAAAGTGATGAATTAATACAGAAATGAACAATTCTACTTGATATTCAGGAGTGGGTTTTCAAATACACCTACAAAGTATTTCTGTGTGATATAATGCAGTCCTTCTTGGAACTGAATAAGCAGACTCAGGTAGCAGTAGCAGAGTATCTGTATCAGTATACTGATTTTCCTGGAATAATTCCCCCAGTAGCCCAGAGTGACATGATAACACAGCTCTCCTGCTTTCCCTTCCAAGTTGCCCTGGATGTTTGCCGGTGTAACRTTGATTTATGGCACACAGATACCAACAGACTTAAGTGTACATGCCCAAATGAATTGGGCTCCCAGATGTTCTGGTTTTATGTTGGTTGACTATAGATGAAACAACCTAATATAGTGTTTCTAAGGAGGTGGGGCACTATAAATCTTGTGGATTGGAGTTTACAAGACAATGCCTAAGGCTGCTAAAGGATAGCAGTTTCTCTATGATCTTATATAAGCTTTGAAACTCAAATCTCTGGTATTCAGTCTAGCAGGATTTTCCTTCAAGTGGGGATGGTGATATAAGCCTGTCATGGTATCACTCAAAATATATGCAGAAAGACTCCTCTTCCAGATGGGAGGAGTGCCTTAAGACTCTTGCATGCTGCTCTGGCCTTTTTTTTGCTGTATAAAATTTTTAGACACATTCATTTTTAGATACATTCAAAAACATTCCCTGGCCAATTTCTTATTCCTATTTTGTTGGATGTTTTAGGCAGAACTTCTCTGATATATTAGAATATTTTACACCTATGAAAGTTGCCATCTGCCAYAGAGGCAGCTGAAGTTTGAGACATTAGAAAAATATGCTAAAAGATTCTGAGGTTGTAGCAGCTGATTGCAATGAAGTGTGCATTCTTACCTATCCTTAACTGAGTCACTGCAAAGAGCATTTAACTTAGTCTCTCACAGGATATTTGATGTTTTTACATCAACCTAGCTGAAACCTTCCAGCATTTCTAACAGACTTTGTTGATAGCTAACAAGACATGTTTCAAGCTGTCTGTTCTCATTTGTTGTTTCTGGTTTTGTTTTTAAAATCCAATTGAAAGTATTTATACAGAGCTTGAAATTCTAGACAGGCACAGGATTTGCTCAGAATAATTGCCAGTGTACAATGGAGGGCTTTTCTATAGTAATCTTTTTTTTTTATATTTCCCCTCCTCCAATCCCCTGGCCAAAGTAAATTTCTGCTAAGCAATGTCAAAAAACCATAGTAACTATCTTGTGACAGAGCTGAGGAGGTTTTGTTCTGCAGAGGACCCATTAATCACTACACTGCCCCAAGCCCACAGTCTCATCCAATGCCATGCTGGGAATTTTCTGCTGAAAACTGTTGCTAAATATTTATATGGGTGAAGAGCTCCCCTCCAAGTGACCCACGGGAGAAAGGGGAGTGTGTTACTTGCAGTGTGTGAGACTCTAGGGATGGATGGAAGGGTTSCCATCAGCAGGAAACGGGGGTTTTCCCTTTAGTCTGGTCAGGGGAAGGAGGATTAGGAGCARGGAGTGTGCTGGGGGAGTGGGTCAGAGGCAGGCAGGTGGGGCAGCAGGGCACAGCAGAACATTCTCACTGGGCTCATCAGGGCATTTGTTCAGCGGTTCTCCATCGGGTGCAGGTGCTGGGGCTGCAGTGCTGCCCAGTAGGTGCCACTGCTCATGGCAGTAACAGGAGCTCCCTGCCCTCAGCAGCTCCCTGGGTGGCCTCCACCCCTCTCCTCAGCCCATCCCTCTACTCAGGATTTTGAAGTCACTTCCCTAAGGCCCAGGTTTTTTCCTGTCATAGAATCATGGAATGGTTTCACTGGAAGCTTARAGATCATCTAGTTCCAATCCCCCTGCTGTGGTCAGGGACACCTTCTACTAGACCAGGTGGCTCAAAACCCTGTCYAGCCTGGCCTTGAACACTTCMAGGGATGGGATATCCACAGCTTCTCTCAGCAACCTGCTCTGTCACCCAGTCATATTTTCTCTTTTATTTAATTGATAAATGTCAGCTATTAATTGTTAGCGTTTTTGCACAGTACAAATTCAAGTTTTCAGGGGACTCCAGCATTCAGAATACGCCTGCAATTAAGGTTTGATCCACTGAAACGGAAAAAACATTCCCACTCACTCACTGCATTTACTTGCTTACTTAGTTCATAAGACCTTAAAGCTGCCGCAGAAATCCATCCTACTGGAGTTTTTGTATTGAATATGTTAACACAAACAGTGTTACAGTGCCTTGAATGACTTTAGAAACTTAGAATCCAGAAAATATGGGAAATCTGGGAAATCTGAATGTGGCTCTTCCTGCATCCCAATTATCAGTATTTACCACACATACATAAACAATATATTCCTTACAACCCTGATCATATTTGCTACTTTTATATATTTATAGAGAAAAGCAATTGCTTTCCTTTGTGAGCTGCTGGACAGAGGCAAGAGTGGTTGTTTGTGCATGGAAGAGGGGTGGCCCTCAGCTTCTGGAGTGCCTTTTGGATGGAAAATAGGATCCTGTCTTGCCTAATGATTTATGTGAAAACATGTCAGTGCTTCTCAATGCCTCTGAGGGGATGTTTTCCCACAGAAATTTGCATATCTGCCCTGGTGCTGTCTTCACGTCTTTTCACCGGGCCGTGTTTTACCGCCACTTCTCTTCAGGGCACAAAGATATTATTAACAGCCAGGGCCTCATGGTGTGCCATTTCCTTGCAGATACGTTGATTCCCTTTTGAGGCCCCCAACTGCATTCAGGGTCTCTTTGCTTTGCTTTCTCTCCCAACACAGAGCTAAGGCCATTTGAGAGAGACCTGCCCCTTCTCCTCTAGGCCAGGGTAAGTCATATCATGACCAGGGGAGGTGAAAATCTTGTGCTTCAACTGCAGTTGCACAACACAGCTACCATACTGCTGCTAAATAAATCCTCACAATAGGTTTGGGGCTTTCTGGGCTCTGTCTCTGATACCCCTTTTCTTAGGTTTATTTTCAGGTGATAATTTTTTCTTAGCACTTTATTTGTAGGTGTGGTGACAGACCAGTGTCCCGTGCTTAAATTGCAAAAGATTAGCTCTGTGTAGTGTACTGCATGTTCAGCTTGAAGAATAATCACACATTTCCTTTGTTTAGGCATAAGGCCCACCTCTCAGCTTATGCCAGCCTGAGGAGTATTTAGCCTCTTTGTAGAAATCCAGCTTTCGGAATTTTGTTTGCTCACATTTATGAACAATGATGGTGTATTCCTGAAGACACAGTTTGAAAGAGAAAGTAAGGAGTGGTGAAAAACGTGAAGTAACCAATGCTAATCGGTTAGGCTGACACCTAGGTTGGCAAGTTTAGAGTCTGGTTCAATTCCAGTGAGGTCAGGATGAAGTCTGCACCTACATCATCTACATAATTTAACCCAGGATATGAGAAAGCAAATAACACGTAGACTGAAAACTATGTTTTTCAATAATTTGCCAGATGAAAAAAAGCCTTCAACTTACATGCCAAATATAGAACTATAGAACTTACAAGCCAAATACAGAACTAGAAATAGCAATTATATTTTAAACTTTCTGACTGTGTAACTAGACAGGTTCTATACTCGTTAAATTTGTTGCTTCATTCAGTGCTTCCAATTGTGGTTTTTAGTGTCTGGCCAACTTTTATTTCTAGAATATCCTTTTATTTTTGCCTTTCTGAACTTGCACATTTTCACCCATTGGTATGCAAAACGATAAACCATTGAATTTAGTGGCTAGGGAATAGATACTAAGCTGTATACAGACTATATGCAATGCATATAAAAGGATGAAAAATTCCATCTCTTTTCCAGTGCAGGTCTTCAGGTGCTCAGAATCAGTTATAATTTTGGTTTCCTTGCACAGCTGTTACAAATTACCTGATCTTACTATTTTATGCTCACACTCTCCATTCTGCCTTCATCCCTCTCCCTGTTATGAATTACTAGCATTATGAAGGAGGCACACTCTTTGTTTTGTTGAATGTTGTAAAATATTCACCAGAATCGTATAAGAATTTGTTCTGCTGCTGGCAGAAAGCAGCTCTATAAACAATGTGCTCCTTTGTTTGCCTGAAGCATAGTAACAAATGGATTATGTGTAACAACCATCTATAGGGCTTTTATTTCATCTCCATTCAGGCTCTGTGTGTTCGGCACTGCTTTTAATGAGGCTGCCTGAACTGTGGTAACCCCGTGGTACATTTGTAAGCAAGAGATATTGGATGAATCAGCCCCTTCCAGGACTGCATTATGAGGTGATCTGCTTTCATTACAGGATTTATTTTATAGGTGGTAGACCTCAGTGAGAGGATACTGCAGGCACAAGCAGCACTTACCCACTCTGTAAGGCCAAGTTCAGGGTCTGCATGAATGTGAATCTGCTTTCCCACAGTCAAATCTTTCACTGCATGGCTTGAAACACAACTATTTTTGTGCATGACCTCTCCTTTGCTTCCCCTCTGCTTCAGACTCATACAGGAATGATTGATAGTCCTTTATAAAATACTCCATAAAGAACTATTTTACTTCCCCATGAGCATGAAAGCTTGGGTCTCCATACACATAACAAGTACAAAACCCAGCATCTCACAGCAGAATGAAAAGCTTCTTCTGCTTTCTGCCTTTCTGAAGTGTGAAGGTTTCCCCTCTGGAACTGGAAATGTTTATTCTCTACAATGGAGCTCACTGTTGTCAAAACTAACCAAACACATATTTATATAAGTACAGATAGATGACTTCTTTTTTTTTTGTCTGGAGATCTATGTAGGYTTTACTTTTTTTTTTTTTTTTAACAAAATTTATGAATTTTACCAAAGCCATCCATGATTCTCAAGTGGCATAGTGCCCCAGTTATCTTTTGTGGTTTGAATATTTTTACTACCTTCTGTTCTGCTGCTTTTCAGTCTCTATCAGTATCAACACTGGATAGTTTTTGCCTAGGAAAACCTGTTGCAATACAACTGTAAACATGATAACAAAGTAGATAAAACCAAAGCAATGTGCTTTATTCACAAGCCTTACCTTCTCTTTCTAGACACATTTTCTGTAAGTTCATTTGAAATGTTTAGATGTGAAAAATTATAGCTCAAGCAATTCTTGACTATGGTTAGAGGACCCAGTAAAAAACAGGAAGTGGTTGGAGAAATACAAGAGATCATAAACCCATTGAATGGTTTGTCTTGGAAGAAACCTTGAATATCATTAGTTCCATCCCTCTACAGTGGACAGGGATGCCTTCCACTAGATCCCCATCCAACCCAGCCCTTAACACTGCCAGGGATGCGTGTCCACATCCAGAAGCTGGATAACACCCAAAAGAGGACTAACCTTTAAGAAATGACTTAGTTTTTTTCATATTTCATGTTTCAAAGGTGGCTTTGGGAAGGAATTACTGGCAGTGAGGTACTATCGGCTTGAACTGTGAATTGCCAAGTCATAATGAGCATCCTAAAAGCACAGGACTGCAAGTAACACCTTGTGTGAATTGTAGTCTTTGCTAGAGAATAGAGCATTGAGAAGTACCATGAAGAAACAGTGAGGTCATTATATAACAATAGCTTGTTATTATAGGAAAAGAAAAAAAGTCTAATGATGAAGACAAATTAATTAACAAAAACTGCTTGGGGGAAGACTGAAATTTTCTAGGTTGTGACTTGTTTAGGTTTTTTTGGGTTTGTTTTTTTCCAATATCAACCACAAACACTCCTCTCCCCAGCTCTGTTTTCTGTAAGAACATACAGTGGCAGGCTCAGGGAATTCACCAGCTATTGTTAATTTTACTTTTTAATACAGAAGTCTTTTCCAATTTCCAAGCACTTCTAATTTCTGATTTTAATAGTGCAATTGTAGCCCCTCTACTGCATACATTTCCTGCTGCCATAAGCATCTSTGTGTGTGCACCTATGACATACAGCGAGGTAAAGAGACCCACCCTGAAAGTCCTGGTGGGTGCATGGCTTTGCTGTAAATCTCAGTTTTGGCATCACCATTCTTTTGTGCCAGTCTCCAAATGTCAATGAGAGACTGAACTGCCCACAAGACAATTTCTGATCTCCCAAATGAAAATGTTCATTACACTTTTTGTGCATGCACTGTATTGTYATTGAGATGCAGAAACAGGCAGCACCTGCATACTCCTGAGAAATTGATGTATCAGATGGAAATCTGCAAATGTATTGTGAAGCACTTAAAAAGTCTGATGACAAAGCTGAGGGGAAGGCTTTTTATGATGAATATTTTGTGTTGCTGGGTGATAATCAGGGCTTTTCTGTTTATTTTTCTTTGTGTTTTAATGAAAATAAAGGAATGCAGGTTAACTACCTGGGCACTTGTTTTCATTACAATTAACAATTAATTAATTTACAACCTATAATTTGGCTGAATTTAAATGCAGCACGTTTCAAAGTCAAGGCTGTGGAAGGTATGTAAAACATGCGTATTGTCTGACACTCCTTATCAAGTTTAAATGATACCACAAGGTCTTGGGAATTTGCTGATACACTGACTGATACTTCGGAGGGATGTTTCAGATAACATGGAATACTCAATTCCTCCCACTTGTCCTTCTCCTCTTTCACTTAGATCTAATATTTTCTCAGTAAAATTTGGCTACATGCTTTTAGTGTCTTGCCCCTCTGAAAACAAGCTGCAAATTTCCATTGCTTTTCATTCCCCGTGGATCCGTCAAGAGCCTGTAAGTATTGTGAGACAGTGYTTGAATGTGTCACCCCAGGAGTCAGTCTTTAGTAGGCAGAGTGAAGAGAGAATGAAGGCTCAAAAACTAAGAGGTAGTTAACAAGTTTGTTAGCAAGGATAAATCCTGTATTTACTACTTTCTACTGTGAAGAAACCCCAAATATTTGGGGGTTTGCATTCTGTGTCTGGCAAGATCACACAACAAGCCTGAGAGCTATTCATTGTCTTCCTGTGGCAACCTATCTCTAATTGTAATAATGTAACTAATTTTCAAAATTAAAACTGGAAAGTTGACAAAAAATCACCAAAGGATTGACTAACGATTTTTTTCCCCATTGAGAATAATAAATATTTTTAGGCAAAATGAAATTTCAAAAACGAAAAAAAAAAAAAGGCAAGCAGACTGGTTTTAAACTTACTGCCTTAATGCTTCTGTCTAAATGTACGTTAGTAGACATTTAGCTTACTAATTGCCCAACAAGGAACTGTGCAACAGTTGTAGAGATAAGCTGCCTTCGGTTATCTGACATCATGGATTTTGTGCTGATCTGTACGTGTATGTATCTGCCGCTGGAGGCAATGAGGCTGCGCTGATTTACAGCGGTTGAGATCTGCGATACGAAAACAAATTTGGTTTTYTTCCTTCTGCCAGCCCCAATTTCACGAAACCCCGTTCCACCCGCTAATAACGATGGCCATCATCACCACCATCACATCCGCAGCCGCAGGCAGGCTCCCCTGCGTGAGCCAGGGAGCGTGCGAGCCGCGGGCAGGCGCTCGGGCGAGAGAGAGCTGGGAGCCGTCCCTGTGCAGAGGGGGAGATCGCCTTCCACTTCATGCTTGGCTGGCACGCTGAATGCTCCCCCCTCGGAGCCTTTGTGCGGCGGCTGCCAGGCGATGGCCACGCCATGCCTGGACAGAGCATGACCAGTCTGGCCGCAGCCACTCAGCGCCGCGCTCCGCCTTACATCACCGTCAGCCCACGGCTTGGCGAGACGCAGCCTAACAGGCTCCTCGTTGTTTCTCCCCTTTTCACGGGCAAGAAGAAAGCCTGGGAAAAGAGCAGGGATCCCAGACTTTTCCTTGAGAACAGCCGAATATTGTCTGCATGGTAATGAAGGGAACAAAACGGCAAACACACAGAGCTCTCTCCCCCGGCAGGCCGGCACACACAAAAGCAGGGTGTGTAATCGGAAGGAGCGGGCGAGGGCAGCGCAGTGTGCGGAGGAAATAACCTCCAGTAACCCCCAGAGCAGAGTCCGCTGCGGCTGCCGGGAAGACCAAGCACTTCCCTTTATCCTGTTTTTCATGGCAGTGTCCTTACAATTGATTTGGAGAGTCTGTGTCAATATGGTAGCACAGCAGCCAGATCTCTTTCAAAAATAATATTGTAACACATGGTGTGCATTTAGGATTCCAGTTTTCTATTACACCCACAAAGTCAAGATGGGTACATTTGCACAGCTTGTACTTGTTTTTGCAAGCTCCTGGTATTTTCTTAAGAGAAAGTGTTTCCTTCTTTGCTCTGTTTTGAAATTCAAAAGAGGCTTTATCTTTCTGTTTGCAATGTGGTTTTTATTGATGCTTCTTTCAAAAGTGGAAAAAATGGATTCACATTGTATATACTTTGGATACCATTAAGCACCTGAACCATTTCCATCTGTTGGGGACAGGTCCAGCTTCTGTGAAAATTCTGTATCTCACAAAAGTCCATCTCTTCGCAGCCATGCATAGTGTTCCTATGGAGAAAAAACACAGTTGTCATGGGAAACTGTAATCATGGAGAGAAAAAACAAGTTTTGTGAGCAGTTAGGGGACCTGTCTCTCTGTACCATGAAGGCAGGGAGCAAGCTTGTCCTCTGGAAACCAGAGCAGAGCTTGACCATGGGGTGGTGAGCTCTTGGGGGACTTCTGCTGTTGGCTCTTCCACCACACTGCATGTGCTGTCTTCTAGGACTCTCCTGGCAGGCATTCTCCTCCACGCCCCTCTTTGTTCCCTACTTCTGTTTCTGCTCCATGTGATACTCCTTTTAAAATGTCAATAAGTAGGATGCCATCCAGATGGCTAGAGGAACCCCTTTTACCCTAAAGCATCTGCTGGAGTTGCTAAATGAAAACTGTGATGCAGAGTTGGATGTACATCCAAATCAAACCCTAGGATGTGTTACATATCTGTTCATTGCATACAAGACATCTATCAACTCAAAAGTTTCAGGGCTGCTTAATACTCTTCCTTTGATATCTCTGCTCCATTTTTTCAATTTTATATGTTTGCTCAGGGTTGACCAGAGCAGTGGGCCAGAACTCTATCAGTGACCTATAAAATGTCATTCATGCCTCTCCATCTCTGTTAGCATTTGTTTTCCTCATGTGCACTGCATACCATTGCCTCATAACTCTCCTGTGACTTACCAACACAACCAAGTTTACTCCCGCTTTATTACATGTTGCATGGAATGGAAAACAGAAAAAGAAGTCTCTAGAAAAATATAGAATTTGTACTTTGTTGAACTGGATGCTGTTCACAGAGCCTTCCTGATCTCTGCAGTGATAAATTCATCCATCAGTGCATGAGATCTGATTATAGCCTTGCACCATGACAAATGTTACCACTGGTTACAGAATTATCCACTAATTAAAAAGAAGTTGCTATAATTAAAAGAGTCTTCATTCAGATGTGCTTGTACAAAGAAAGACCTCAGTTCAAGTTCTGAGCTGTCATAGTGGACTCTGACAGGCAGAAAATGGGGAGAATTGTCTCAGCTTCATACGCTACTCTGAGCTTGATGGTAATTAATTATGTAAATAGATGTATGTTGTTCATTTCTGTYGACAAAACCACATGCAGATGCAGATGAATCATTGCTTCCCATAAGGAGCTAACAAGTGCAGTAAGTTTGCAAATAGTCTTGCAGGAGATTTCTTGACAGAGCAATAATAGTTGCAGTCGATTGTCCAAACTGACACTGCCCAAGAACTGTGTCCTTTCTGCAGTGATATTAATCCAGGTAGAACAAGGATCTTATAACCGATTTTTTTAAATCCTAAAACTTAATTTGATTGACTAGAGACAAATAAAACTAATGCCTGAACACATTAGTCTTGTTCAAGCCACATCTACTTCCCTCAGAGTCCAACATATTCGAAAACTATTGTCAGGGATGTATTTTTCCTTACTTGGCTGAAAGATTAGATAAAGTACAAAGCAAACCTTGGCTTCAGCATCTTTTCCCAACAATTCAAGCAGCTCAAATAGGCTGTATGAAAGCTTTTTTTTTTCATTCAAGAAGTGTACATGCTGAGCCTGAAATCATTGTCGAGCCAATTTACATGTTGGACAAAGCATTGCTTCAGCTTTCAGATCTATGTATAACTCTTTAGTGCCCTCCCCTGTCCCACTGTGGAAATGCCTGTGTTTGGTACGGAAACTGCTTAAATATGGTTAAGAAAATAATATTGTGACTTTAGTAAATTGAAACGTTATTGTTGCCTGTTTTATCTCTCAAATTAATGTGTTTGTCTTAAAAGCGGGGAAGGGGGCATTTCATTTATTTCAAGAACTAGAAATTGAAACCACCAAAGGACTGTGCATGTTCCATGTTTTTGTTTTACATATTGTTTTCCAGGGGTCATAATGATATTGACTTCTCAGAGAAATATGTCAGAGAGGCAAGTGGAAAAAAATAAGTGAACAGTAAAACTTACCACTCTCTAGGTCAGTCAGATATTCTTCCATGTGGGTCATTTAGCATCGTGTGCATTTCTCCTGGATGAAAGGGAGGACAGGTGTGACGTGTGTGCTATCTAAATCAACACATTGCTCAAAGAAAGAGTGAATGTAAAGGTGGTGGAGCCAGTGTACAGGAGAATGAAGTCAAGTACCTACTGTGGGTGCAGATGCAGGACTCACCTCATCCATACTTTTAGATGGCTTAACTGGGCCTATGGAGAGCCAGGGTAGCATCTCCACAGCCTCTCTTCCCTGGGACCACATCCCTGCAGCCTCACTRTGTGCTACTTTGTGCCAGTCCCACGCAAGAGCAAGAAGGTTTGATGGGCAGTCAAGAGACTCAGATTTCCTTGGACTTCTGGGAGATGCTATCTGAAATAGCTGTGGTCCTTGCTTGGAAAAGGGGTGTTGCTTCACACCCTTGGAACAGTGCTTCTGTAGTATTTCCTCACATAATATCTGTCTCACTTCCCTCCTAGTAAAGAACAATTTCCCATAATGTTACTCTCTCATCTGCCTGTCACATCCTCCCTGCAGGAATTAAATTGCCACATTAATGGCTGTCCTTTCTCCTTGATAATATGTACCTTTTGTAGCTTTGATCAGCATGTAACCAACACTGATACGAGAAGTATCAATACAAGCAGCATGAAGGCTGTTCTGTGGATTTTGGGGGGGGGTTTGTTAGTTTGTTTGATCAATGGATATTTTGTTGCTTATTTGTTTGTTTTATTTCATTATAATTTTCTGGGTTAATTTTGCAATTGTAATTTTCTGAGGTAGAGAGAAATTCAAGTCCTGCTTTCCACTGGTTTCCTTCTGCCATGCAATATGTGCTAAAATAAGAGGCTGTCCATCTGTCTTCCTGTGGTACACAGGTACTTTGTGCATGACTAAAATTGGATCTAATGTCCCACAAGACACTTATATGGGTTAGCTTGTCTTAACATACTTTAAAACCAAGTAAATGGAAGAAAGAGACAGTAACTAGAATATATAGGTCAAAGATTTCTTCATCCTTCAGATAATCCAGTTCTTTTAAAAAGTAGCAGGAAGTAATCCTAAAAGCTGAGCTTATCCAAATCAATTATAAACATTGCTTTGAAATCCCTCATGGGTTTTATTTTAAATTTCAAAATAGTTTCATAAATATTTTTGTAAATACTGTGTGTCTTGGTTGAAATCCAACAAAAAGCTTGTTTGTTTGCTGTATAGAGTTCAGTTTAGGATTAAGGCTTCAGGACCTACACATACACTGCAGATACACTCTCGGACATCTGGACATATGTCTGCTCATCGTTGTTCAAAACTAAAAGGAAGAGTGGATTCTCCTCTTAGATACGGCTAATTAGGAAAAGGGTGGCGGGGGGAGATTGTTATTACAAAACAAAAGTAGTATTCTAGAAATGCAGTATGAAAGCAAGTAAGACCATGTTTCAAGGTCCTGCTAAGCATGAATCCATTTTCTTGTTTGGCTGTTGTATATTTTGCAGCATTCACCCACTGACAGGATTTCCAAAGGCAGCACCACTGTGATCTCTCCCTCCTCCTGCACCCAGCTTATCCTGTTGTGCTGTCTGTCCACAGTGACTCCTGAGTCAATTCCTTTCCTGTCACTGCACCTGTTTGAAGTTGAAGCACTAAAACATATGAGAACTATCATGCTGCTGTTTCTTTATCTCAAAACACCAGGGAAATTTATCTTTTTCYGCCTTCTGCTGAAAGAGATGTTGGGGCACAGGGCTGGATATGGCTGCTGTTTGCAGCAATGAGAAATTCTGTAGCTGTTGCTAAGTGTTCAAAACCAGGAYGTTGTTATAGTTGGCTAGATGTCATTAAATGCTTCTGGGTTTAACAAAAGGTTTTTGTGAGGGATAAAGGTAAGAAAAGATTATGCTTCTGTAGGTATTCAGAAAACTGAAACGAAAATAGTTTTTATCTAAAAAAGACACAGCACAAATGGGTTTTGTAAATCTGTGGGATGCAGAATGACAGAACCAAGAGAAAAGTCTACAAAAGATGATTATAAACAGGCATGGATGGAAACAGAGATAATTCTAACTGTTGTTCAAAAGGGACAACCTTTACCTGTTTGCTGAGAAACCTGCTCTTCGTGTGTATTTTCTCTTGTACTGAGGAAAGGTGGCTTTGAACATGTTTTATAATAAGCTAATTTATATCCAAGATATGCTGGCCTCTGGCGGTTTCTCCTGCATTTGAAGTAACTCACGTCCCCAGACTCTTGGGTCTCTGCTCAAGCCAGAAAGAGGGAACATCATCCTTTATTTGAAAGAGAAATTGATAACAATTCTGTATTTTTTCCGAAATAAAATGAATTGTGTAGTATTGGCATTCCTTACTGAGCTGGAGGAGGTTTCTATACTGCTGGATAAGTGCATGGCAAGCAGCAAACCAGTCCATTGCCTGTGCCTCACCAGAGTCTCAGCACACAGAAATCAGAATCACAGCCACTGCACTTTCCAACTATGTCTGAAAAGCAGGAAGGATTAACCAGAGTCTCTCAGCAGATGACTATGATGTATTGGAAGGCAGTGCAGAAAATATTGTAGATTTCTAAGTATGCAAATATCTTGCTGTTTTGATTTACAAATTAGATTCCTCAATTCTGCTGGGAACATGTGTATTTCCAACTGTAGGGTTCTTAGACAGACTATCCTGCTWCTACAATCTCTTTGAATTTTTAGCAGGAACAACTTTTCAAATCGTAGTTGATTTATATTGGCAAAATGCAGCTTTATTTCTTTTCTGTCAAGAGGTGCTTTTGACTTGGGCTGCAGCCTGAAGCTAGGAAATTTCACACAGGAGCTTGAACAAAACTAATACACTGATGTTCAGCAGTGGTTGTGAAAGYGTTAGGCTCTCTCAGCTGCTAGATTTTTCTGCTTTGCTCAGAATTTTGCTCTTCTAGAAGAGAGACATTATTTTTGAGCCACGTGCTTGGGAAACCCCAAACTTAGTTTCACAAGGCAGAAACCCCTAAAGGTCTTTGATAACATTCAGATCAAATGCTCTCAAATGCAATCTATTTCCCATTCATCATTCACCATTTGTGTGGTTGCCATCAGCTGAAACTGCCAGCTCTTTGGAATGCTACACTGCTCTTTCTCACAAAGGTAAAGAGTCTAATGCCATGAACTTCGTTTCAGCCTTCTTTTTCTAAGAAAGAAAGCTCTTCACTTTTTCAGGTGACRCTGTTGTTTGTCCCAAGTTATTGACTAATGATATATTCAACAACAGAAATGCAAACTAGCTAGTTACATGTTAGATTAAATATAATTGTGTTCTTGTTTTAGGACTAATAACTGTTCTAGTTTCTGAACTCTGAAAAATTTCTGTATTTTATGTTGCACTCCCAAGGCAAAAACACCTGCTGCAGATGTAAAACAATTCTTTCTCCTCAAAGCTAGGGGAAAGTTAATGAAGAGTAACATTTCTTGTGAAGACATCTCTACTGTTTATATGCATAAATAAGGTTATCTAGTAAAATTTAATTAAATATATTTGAAGTTTATATTAATTAGTTATATTTAGGATGTGTTTCAAGTGTTTTGCCACCAAAGGACATCAGAGCAGAAAGAGGGTAGACCAGGTTGCTAGGAGAGATGGTGATTGGCATATTCATTGGATGCAGCGAGGTTAAAATGAAACCATTTTAGTTCRATACAGTTCAGAGCTCTTGCCAAATCTTTAAAAGAATAAATTTTGGACACAAAATTAGTTGTAGTCTTTCTTTAAGTTTTAAGATTATCTGCACTGTAAGAGGCATTTGAAGACATCTAGTTGTTTGTGTAAATGCTTCACTTTTTTTTCTTTTTTCCTCCTTTTGACTCAGGCCATATGGTGCTTTGGGTATTTTTTCTAACTTTTTCTCAACAATAAATCACTTCTCTGATCTCTTCTTTTGATTGTTTCTTCTGTTTCCTGTAGATGACATTTTCCACCACCAAGTTTTATCTTTGAGRGCAGTGGTTTCTTTCCTCCAGACAATTTCCTTGATGTGTTTTATTTTCTGTTGGATAGTTTTGGCCAGAATTTCTGGGGCTTGTTGAAATTTTCAGCTACATTTAGCAGCACATTTATATGTCTTCTCATCCTCATTCTCTTTTGCTCTAAATTTGGCCATAGAATTTAATTCTTCTTCCTTTAAAGCTTTTTTCATTTTGATTCCCTAATCCATTCCTCCATCAGYTCATCCAGGATTTCTTGAGATCTTTGAAACTTTTGTTCTGTGGCAAATCGTTTGCTAAAGCTCATCAGCTTTGATCTGGTGATTAGCTTCAGGTGCCTGTGTCTCATCTCTTTGTGCTGGATCAACTTTTATCTCTTCTTCTTCTCTTCAGTTTCTTTCAAAGACCTTTTCTCAAAAGCTCACAAAGCCTTGCATCTCAGCAGATTATGGTTCAGGTCTGTAGTATCCTTCTCCATGATCTGCTTCTTTCTCAGGTGTTTTTCATGGAAACATTTCCTATACTCATCTTAGAGCTTTGATCTTTTAAGCTTTGCCTTGTGCTTTGTTTCTTTCTCCTATGTCAGTCTTTCTCATCTCATCTAGCCATTTCTTTCAGCCTGGCCTCCAGAAAGTCACTCCCTGTTCAGACTGTTGCYACTCCCCTGGACTTTGCCCAGCAGCTTCCAATTCCCATTCCCTTTCCTCCCTCCCTCTACGTAATAAATCATCTGTGGGGCTTTGTGGGCTCAGGTCTAGTGGTAACCACAGCTGTGAGTGCTGCTGGTACTTTAGTCTAACAACTTAAGGACCTGGAGAGGAATTTTCAACCTKAAATCCCTTTGTGAATATAGCCTCCAATGGCTTTATAGAGTTAACAGCTCTTCCAACAAGAAGCTCTTGGASCATCTGCTGGAAAGCTCACCATGGAGCTCAGCACTGTACCACAGAAAGCTGATTGGCTTCTTTGCTTTGGAGTTGTGCTAGGGAGCCAAGTGCTGGGGGATCATGTTCTTCAAGGCTGGTACCATTACAGGAGGTTGCTGGGATTTACACCAGCAGAAGGGCTTTTTAATCTCAGCTTGTGCATTAAGCAGTATAATGAGGAGTATTGATCCACCCTGGAATTTATGAAGATGTAGGTTGCTGTGTCTTTAATCAAAAATCAAGAGCCATAATCTTGACTGAGACAGTTTTTCTCTTAAACCCCCACTGAAAAAAGCTGTTTTTTTGTTAGTCYTATAAATGAGTTTTAGCTGATTTTAACAAGAAACACTTTTTTTTTAATATTATTGTAACATAGGGATTTTAGTCARTTTTTAATCTCTGAAAACCAAAGTACTGTATAAATTTTCTTCAGTTTATTAACTTTATTTCCTTGCTTTCTCAGCATAAACTCTGYTTGGTGGCTGAGGAGTCTCCATTGGACATATTCTTAAACTTGTCTTCAGCATTAAATTAATACTGCATGCTCTCTTGGGTGCTTTCGTGTGAGTTTTCTTAGGTAATACTCCACTGTTTAAAATTCAACTCAGAGATCTTGATTATTTCAGTACTCTGGTACAATTTCTTTTCACGTGCAGTTTTTTTACGTGTAAAAAAGACTCCCTAAAACTGCGARTGAATAATTATGCTGGCTCATCCCTCCATTTTGTGTATATCTGACCCTCTCCTGCAACAGATAGAATGTTTCATAATGAGAAGAGTGCTTGTCTTCACAAGTAACAGAGATAATTCAGTCTTTGGACTGTGCATTAGGCAGCTGCTAAACTTAACCTCAGATCAGAGAGCACACAGAGAATGATGCAAATGAAAGCAGACGGCCTTCTCAAACTATTTATCTCTGAATTCATAAGGTTGTGTGTGGAAATGCTATGTATGGAGATGAATTACAGAGGGACCAGTCGTGTCTTATGTAAAAATCATGTTGATGGAAACAAGGGGAAGAAAATGCAATGCTACTAATCAAAATGCTGTCAGCCTGTTGAAAATTGGAGCATCTTTATCCTGAAACAGCAGCATTCCTTGTGGAAAAACAATTTCAATGAAAAGAAGATATTTATACCAATGCTATTCATATTGTTCCTAAGAACAGCATACATCTCCCTAATGTGTAAAAAAATATATTCATCTCAGTTTTAGAGATGAGGAACAGAAGAGGACAAATGAGCACAGCAAATCTCTGCTGAGCAAACAGAGCTYCTGCCTTTTCTGACAGGTTAGCACCAATGTGCCCTTCCTCTCTGACATGCCATCTAAACATGTGTGTTTGTAACATGTTTTTGACATGCATTGGCATAACTGCACCCTGAGTTACTTGTCATACAAATGTTTACATCATCAGTGATGGCACTTATTCAGAACTGAATTAGCCTCCTTTCTTCATGCTGTGACAGATGATGGGGAAATTTGGCTTAAGGTTGACCTCAGAGATACATATTTTCTCTGCACAATATTGTGTCTGAATTATTGAAGCATTTTGCTGAAGATACACCTTTTAAAAAAAGTATGAACATTACTTCCTTAGTCCCTCACAYCATTTAGAGGAGACAGCTTCAGAAGGGATACTGGACTCACACATAGTGACTTGGCCTTTTGTGAGAGAGCATGAAAGCTCCTCTGCATCTCTTTCTTTAGCCGTGACATATATTTCACTGATGTTGATATTTTGGCCAGAGTTTTTTTTGCCATGTTATTTCAGTGAACTACAATACTACTTGAAATAGGCAAGAACAKGTTATTTGATGGTGATATTAATGGTAGGAATAATATAATTTACATATTAGTAGCAKTTATTAAGGCATGTAAAAGTGCCACTGTGTTGCCTTAGGCTATAAAAGGGAAATGACCTTATGCTGATGATCAAAGTGCACTCCTAAAGTTCATCAAATCACTGCCTTTTTACCTTTCTCTTCTGTGGGCGTGGCACCATGTTATTGAGATGCAGAATAATTTGTATAGTCAATTGTGCCATAATGTCTGTAGATACTTGATTATCAAAATATCTGTACAGATAAAGTATCASTGAAAGTAAGAGCCAAAGACAAATATTTTGTGGTATTTCATTTCTTGTACCCAGGATGGCTACATAAGGAGGGAGGTCAGGCTTCCTTCTCACCTGCTTGTGAGTTGCAGCCATTCAGACACATATATCACTGAACAGCATTAGTAATAAATAGCTCTGAGAGCTAAAGGAGAAGTGTTTTATTGTTTCCTGCTGTCACTGTTTGCTACTCCTGCAGTTCAGCTACAACCTTTGGCTGCTGATGTTATGTGTTTGTTTTCCAGGATTTGAAATAGAGCTGTGGGGCTCATACTTTGGGTTAGATATAGCTGGCCATAAAACTGCACTGTCCATAGTTAGGATGCMTCTTTCATGATGTGGGGCTGAAGGAGATAAGAGAATCAAAGACACTGAAATACTTTTTTCCCCCCCACTTCATTTCCTGAGGAAATAAATTAAGTACATGAAACAATGGCTATCTCTTATGAGAAATGCTRGAGGTGAAAGATTTCCCCCATTTGGAGCAAGGCAGAAGTTCAGGTGGATTGCTTGTGTCACATGCAATAAACAGCAGATGGCTGCAAGCATAAGGGTAAAGAACATGTATTGACAATCTTATATTAAAACTAAACAAACCAGTTCTTCAGCTGGCATAAAAAGGTGTCTGTCTATTGATTCTGACAGAGATTTGCTGATGTACATGTGGCTTGTCTTGAGAAAATGTTTCTCTAAATATCAGTGGGTGGTAGGAGATTTTACACACAGAGATAGAGCTGATCAATACAATAAATATTTAATTTTCCTCTGAATATTTGCAGCCTGGATGTTGGTTCAGCTTAGGTCAGAGAAGAAGCTGACTTTGGCATTCAGATCCCAGTGTCTGAGGGGTTTGAATCTGCTGTTGTAAAGGCAGTCACTTGTAAGCTGTCCTATGCTAGCCCTATCTGCAGAGAGAGAAGCCACCTACCAGAGCAAAATGAAACTTTTGCCCCTTGATGGTACACAGAGATGAACTGTGAAACCAACACTCCCATTGCTGATGCTTACATTTGTTTTGACTATCTCAAGGTTACAAAAAAAAAGATCAAAATTTTGGGAAACAAGGCTGAAGGGTTCATGGAGCCAAAATTCCTGTTTCTTAGTCCAAACAGCTCAGCCCATGTGGGTTTTGCTGTCATACCCACCTTTTTCCCTTAAAGCTGCCTTGGAAGCAGGAGGCATTCTGGATGGACTCCAGTAGGGAGCACTAGCAGGCTATTGCACATGCAGCTGCTGGGAATTGCACTGAGATCAAACAGCTTAAGGATTAATTTGTTTCTGCTGTTTTGTCTTTAAAAGGTGGCTGTATTAA
This sequence comes from Alauda arvensis, assembly GCA_902810485.1. Lineage (NCBI taxonomy): Eukaryota > Metazoa > Chordata > Aves > Passeriformes > Alaudidae > Alauda > Alauda arvensis. The sequence goes on along the minus strand of CADDXX010000271.1, from coordinate 137,101 downwards.
TCCAGAAAACAACAGTACCTTTTATGAGTGATCAAAGCTGTCACATAATAAATTGCAGGGAATTTAACATATTGCAGTTACCACCATGCTGGGTCGGACCACTTTCCTGGGAGAGGCACTTTAAATACAATTTCAGTTTGAGAACACCCTACGATTGCAGCASAATCATTCCTAACGTGATTGGGGTCAGAGATTTTTATCTCAAAGTCTGTCCTGCTGGTGACTGGGTTTCGTGTGTTATTGGTTGTGAGGAAGACTCTAATTACGTTTCCACGCTGTGTGGGGACTGGTTAACACAAAGAAATCTCGTCTCCTTTTGTGTCGTGCTCAGCCCAGCAGTTACTTTTGTTCTAAATTGGGCCTGGCAGCCTCTAGGGTGGATGATTGACATGTCAATGTGCTAACAGAAGCCAGAACCAATTCTCCTGTCTGACACCTCCTTTCCTCCTCCGAATATTAATGATGAGTGACCCAGCTGAATGAATGAAAAGTGCACACATCCCTTGTGGCTCCGTGCAGATGCTCAGAGATGACAGCAGGATTTGCCCAGGAGAGGACACAAGCCCATAAAGCCATCTGGTATTATGTAGTGAGCTTAATGTGTTCATTGACTTGGCCAAATGTTTGGTAAATCAAAAGTTGACAGGGAAAGACTCATAATATTTATGCTTAAAATGCAGTCAAAACATCACAGAGAAAAATAGAAGTCCTAGATGAATTCCTATAAAAACAGAAAGAAGTACAGCTCAGATTTTGAGTTAGAAAGATGGGCAAAGAAAATATGAAAATATTTTAGTTAAATATGAGTCACAAAATAGTGACTTGCTTTGAAAGTGCCTTCAGTTACCCTGTGATTKATTGCAGATAACACAGGTTATTGATGATCCTACAGGCTTTTATAGTTCAATTTCCTGAAATGTCCAAATGAGCCAGCCTTRGAAGCCATTTTACAGTCACTTGGTATTTATCAGTTCATTATTCTGATTTGCTTGAATCACATAATCTGCTCTTTCTTAGTCTGGATTATGTAATATTTATTGTTATATTACAGACTGAGACTATTCAATGGGTAGTCAGACTGTTAAGAATAGGTGGTCTAATGCATAACCAAGGAGCAGATTTCTTTCTGTAATCATGTAAATTTTGTTTGCTTTTTAAATGAAACAGAATCCCTTTTATTGTCTAGGATATGTTTTCCATGTAAATGTTTCTTTTATCTCGAGTATCTCAGCCAGCAATTCTGGCCCAACAGACAACCAGAAAAAATCCATAATAACATGCAATAGATTTTCTTCTCTTTGTGAGGTTTAGATCTGGTTCAAAGACAAAAAAAATCTTTTCTCACTCAATTTGGCATATCATATTTTTTATCTCCACTACAGTAAAAACGCAACCCATTTTCACCTTCAGCGCCTTCCTCATCTTTTGAAGATATTGTGGTTGAATACCCTTTGTATTTTCACAATATCCCAAAGATTGGCAATTCTTTTGCATCCATACAGAAGACTCTTGTATCCGTGCACTGAGCAACTTTTGCAGCTATTATTGCAAATCTTTTCCCTAATCACTTTCTCTATTTTCTTTTATACTGTATGACAGCCCAGTCAGATTCACCTGGTTGCTGTGAAACCATTTTGYCTTGCTCTTCAAATCCTTTTGTGTGACCCCACTTGATTACCTAATTATTTTATTTCCCATCTTCCACATTTTCCCTMTTACCCCAAAGGCCCTTCAGAGTTTCCTTTTATTTCTCAGCTGTTGATGTTGCTCCCATTTTTACTTTGCAAGCCATAYATCTCACCTCACTTTGCTGTCTAAAACCTGCATGACTAATTTAAACCACATCTTTCAGTTCCCCTATAGTTAGTGGGGAGAAAAGACACCTTCAGAGCACATTTATTTTGTCTCAGTCTAAGATAAACAACTAAGTTAATTGAGATGAATTGCCTTCTGGGTATTCTTTCCATACACAAGAAATCCAGACAAATCCAGTTTGGTTCGTACCTTACAAAGTAGGGAAAATGAATCTCTGTTTTMATCAGTTTGCCCAGAGTTTTCCCAGGTGCCTGATTCCCTTCTGCCTCAGTACCTAAACCCCCTCCTTGGAATCCATTTGCTACCATTTTCTCGAATGAACTGTGCTGTTAAAATTTAAGCCTTCAAGGAAATACGTAAGCTGTTATTGTAAATATCCACTTAGGAAAAGGAAAACAAGTGTAATTTTGAAACAATTTTTTGTTGACTTTGCCATGCTTCATACCGAACTTCTGTTTGTAGGGCATTGGGGTATTGCCATGTTTCTGTGAGAGGGTGCCTTTCTGCTCTTGTTGTACAAAGGCTTCGTTAGCAGAAGGGTGTTCAAGCTTACAGATTAAACCAGCAATTCACAGGAGAAGCCTGAGTCACACCTCCTACAACAGTCCCCCAGAGACAGGGTACACCTGATGGCCAGCACTGTCACATGCAGGCTGGTCATTCTGGCCTGAGGTGGCTATGAGTTACAGGGAATATTTTTTTGTATTAGTATCTGTTTGAACAGAACCCTTTCACTACATTACAGTAGTAAAATCAATAATTTTTAAAAACTGCCTGGAACATTTGGTTTAATATTAATTTAGAAGAAAAATCTGACAAAATATTTAAGTTAAAAAATTCTTTACTCTTGCATCTTAAAAACAGCCAAGTAGTTAATTTCTAAGCAATTACAAAGAGAATCACTCTGGGGTTGGACCTTTGAATGACAAAATTCAGCTGCAAGCACTTTTCATATTTTTTTCATTTTTCTGTGTAAAGGAATAACTAAATAATTGTGCCACAGAAACAGTAGGTCCAGGGTTCATAATGAAAGTAGAGCTGCACTTCACAGATTTATGACAACTCAATGATCAGTGTCACTGAAAAGCAAGAATGAACTTTTCATCTGTTCTTTGCTGTCATATGGGTTGTGCCCTTCAATCTGAAGCAAGATAAGATGATGATATCTTTAAATGACAAAATAATAAAGAAATTCTTTTGTTAATATAGCTYCTTCTACTAGAATTAAAATATATACAATAATTATCTTATTCCAAAGGGCATTAATTTSCTTCAGTAAAAATGTTTGGTCTCTCTTATGCATACCTGTTTCAGCTTTGAAACTCACGAGAAARGTCTTGATTTCATAGAATCACAGAATAGTTTGGGTTGGAATGGACACTGGAGATCTGCCATTGGCAGGGACACCTGCTAAACCAGATTGCTCAGAGCCCCATCCAACCTGACTGTAAACATTCCCAGGGATGGGGCATCCACAACTTCTCTGGGCAACCTGTTCCAGTGCTTCACTAACCTCACAGCAAAGAATTTCTTTCTACTATCTAATCTAACCCTGATTTCTTTCAGTTTGAGGCCATTCCCCTTGTTCCATCACTGCATGTCCTTGGGAAAAGTCCCTCTGCAGCTCTCCTGCAGAACCCTTAGGTACTGGAAGGCTGCTATAAGGTCTCTGTAGGCTCTGCCTCCACAATGTTCAGGCAAAGTAGTTCTGGTGCTGGAAACTGAATGGAGATTGCTGAGTTCTCTCACACTCATGTGGACAAATTCTGCCTGTAAAAGAGCAAAGTGGGTGTGTATACATATCAATTATTCTGGGTAAGCCACTCTCAAAAATGAAATACAAACAAAAAAATCTGGCAGGAGAACAAAGTTCAGTCTGGGAAAGCTTTTCTCACAACAGAAAGTCCAGACCCCTCTAACAATGAGAGTTAATATCAGATTACTGCCAAATTATTGAAGACTCAGCTGCATTGTTCCCCTATTGAATGCTAAGAGACTTTGTCCTATTGGGATTAGYTTTAGGGAGGGGTGGGGGTGGGGACAGGCTGAGTTTCCAGCTGCCATGGCCCAAGCAGAGAACCTGTGCAGGTGGGGAAGGTCTCAGCTAAATGGTAGGGGATATGCTGATTGTTGATGCATTTACACTGCACATCTCTGTATCTGTGGGATGTTTAGATTATGATATTAGGTTGTTTACTGTCCACTGCCAGGGGAGACAAAGAATACCTGCTGCAGTAGAGAGAGAGGGATGCCCCCCAGAAYGGAATTAAGACAGTTTCAAATGGTCTGAACCACCAAAGAAGGGGTTCCTCTTCTATTAAATGAGATCTTAATTTTAAACTACAAAGTTGGGTATGCTAAATTTTCCCCTCAAACATGTGACTGCGAGAGCAGGAGGTGCAGTGCAGGAATACAGCTTGGGAGCAGACAGGAATGTAGCTTTGGCCATGGCTCTGTATATCTGCTCACAGTGAACTTTGAGAGCTGTGGGAAGCCTTCCCATGCCACTAGGATATTCACTGTTCTCAGGGGARTACCTTACACAGGCTTCTGTGGGGGAACAGGGGTCTCTATGTGCCATGCCTAAAGCAAAGGGAGTTGGAACAAATCCACTCAAATGTGGGTAAAGGACACAAAACCAGGAAAGGAGAAATGAGCAAGTATATTTTGTACAGGCTAGAGAGAACTGCTTGTTCCATGCAATATTCTTCTGCTCAGTAAGTGTTAATTAGGTTTTGGTGTGGGGCCCTTTCAGGATATGAATGAATATATTAGCCACTGACAGCTATGAAGACTATTTGGAGTTATAAATGGAAATAATTTATTTACTGGCATGATGAAACCTGGAAACCTTTAGTGAAAGACAGCAATAAGGGGACACAGCAATAAAACTGGCAGAGGGAAGAAAAGAAGAAATATTACTGAAAAAAAGGGCTTTTTATTCTACATTTCAAAAGGAGTAAACATGACTGATAAAACATGCAGCATGGATTGAAGGGAGATGAGCTGAAGCCCACTGCATCAGCACCAACTGGTGCTGTACATGATGATGTGCATCTGATGGGGCTGAATTTGTGTAACAGACCCAGGCACCAGACAGGGAAAGGAAAGCCATCCCTCTATCAGCTGGGCACACCACAAACTCTGGCTTTCCAGTTTCTCCTGCAGGTTMTGTAAGAGTAATGAGAGCCTTGGTAAGACACAAGGGCAAGCATTATCCTTTCCCTGACACAATTAACCTTTCTGGTGAAGATGGGGTTCTGCCTTAGCTTACCTAAGTGGGTTGCTTTTATTTAAGACTAAAGTCAATACAAGAAACACTGTGAACATTTTTGCTCAGGTGGAAAGCAGATTATTTCAAATGTTTATTTTATGTTTATTTCCAAGTAAAAGAAATCCTACTTCAATCAAAATAACTCTCAACTCCCACATTAGCAATGATCAAAAACTGCTTTTAGAATAATTTTTTTGTCTTTGTTAAACTGGTGTAATTTTGGGAACAGATAGGGTTTCATTTAAGGGAGCAGTGTCTTGATTTCATGAGTGCCCTCATGCTAGCAAAATTCTTAACAATAAATAACTCAGAATATAAGTTCTGCTTGAGTAATGTTTATAGAAGCAGGCTCTGGGTTTCTCTGCTGACTGTGCTAACAAGAATGTCAGCTGTGATTTTGCTTCTTGTGATATGGATTAGATCCAAGCTGAATTTGACTTTTTTCCAAGTCAATTATGAATTATCTGAGAACCAAAGCAGCCAAACGAAATTGCCCTGAACTTGAAAAAGAAATTAAATTTCTTGTATGCTCAAGAAAGAAGAGAATCTTGCTATTTTAAGAGGTAAGAAACAAATTTATTTTGTGGCTCAGGTTGTTCATAAGAAGACTCCCAGATATTCTGTTGAAGGGTCAGTTAAATAAAGAGAAATGGAAGCAGAGAGGAAGAAAACATGCAACCAAAAAWTTTCCTAGGCCAATTATTGTGTAACATTTCAAGCCATGCTCTACAAGCACATTGCTTTAGGCAAATTAAAAAACCCCAAGCAACAAATCAACACCACTCAAAAAATGGTGTCTTGGGGCCTTGATGTATGAAACAGCTATGCAGCTTGGGTTTACCATAGATGAGGAAACCAACTTCTGATTCCTTCCCACTCTAATTTTCTCTGTGTTACACCACTTTCCTACCTCAGGTTTTACTATYAAAACAACTGGAATAAATAAAGTGTAAGGCTTGATGTTAGTAGATTTGAAGCACATGCATCTCTGACTAAAATAATTTTAATCTAACATAGCTACATGGGTAGAATGTCATAAAACAACAACAGATGTCTTCATCCCACCCATAGTGCCATTTTCATTCTCTGCTGCTCTGCCACTGCAAAGCAGGTGAAATATTCTACAGTACTTTCTATTCTGAACATGGGCTAAATGACTGAAAATTTGTTGAGAGATCTGTAAGTGAATTGTATTGTGTCCACATTTTTTTACATCCACAAAGATAAAGATCCAGTTGTAGCAAGAGCTGAGAATAATTGATAATACATCCCAGATGAAGGCAGTCAAAAAATGTCCTTGGACCTAAGTGGGTGAAATTATTATTTTAAAATATTGTTAATTWATTTGGTTTTGGTTTTGTTCTTTCAGTGGAGCAAAAATGCCAGAGAAATAAATAAATTATATTCCACCTGCAGTTTAATGTATGGATCCATSTAATCTAGTTTACCTTCATTTTATTTCTTTCATGTGATACTCGTAAGCAGAGYTTTATTGATCATCTTTTTACTATCCTCTCTGTATTTTCCTGGGAATAGATATGCTTCTAAATCAGGCAGATATTGCAACTGTCATCAAATACTTAATGATTTTTCTCATCCTTGTGTCTTGAAGTAATTCTGAAAAAAGATTTATGTGTCCATTAATACATTATTGTTTGCTCAGTGGCAAATGGAAGTTCAAATAATGCAAGTGAGGCAGAATACTGAGAAATTTTAAAAGCTGTAATTTTTCACAAGTTGAATTACTAAACTGTTATTTTATAATATTATTTATTAAAATTCCCACTCCCCTTGTGTTTTGGGCTATGATACACATTTTTCTCCTCCTTTGTTATGCACAAAATGTCAGCAAAGTTTACTATTATTTAAATTTCTAGTTTTATCATCAATAAATTATTGCTTTATTTTCCTTCTGGTCATCTTTTCTTATCAGACTTACTATTAATAATGGGAAAATTTCCCAATATTGAAATAAATGGATTTCAGCTATTGAGCAGTTTATGTCACATGAAATGACCAGAAAATACAGTTCAGGAAGGCTGCATTAAGCTAAATTACCTCTGTCCACAGATGTCTAATAGATATTAATTTCCAAATTCATTCTGTGCGTTAAAAAAGAACTAATTATGCCAGTAATATCCAGGTAAAATTGCCAAGATTGTGTCAAAGACCCTGCTATTATAAGAGAAGAAGGCAGTACAGACCAGCAGTAGCAGCATTGATTTATGTGCAGATACCAACTTTCTCTTCAGCCAGGTGTGTTGTGAAGAAAAGCCAGTTTTCACATCCCCAAACCCAGTCAATTCTATCATTGAAATGGATTTTATGTCTTGGTCATTCAGCACCCACTTTTGATTTCCTTGGAGAGTGAGAAGTTTAAGATAAGATTCATTCACTTCAGAATACAAGAACTTTTGACTGTTCTAAAAGGATAAGAAATCTGTGTGAGGCAAGATCAAATGCTTATTTCTGTTCTGAGTGAAAGAGTCCATAAATAAGGATGGATTCCTCTTGGGCTAAACTTTTTTTTTATTTTTCATAGATCTAGATCTAGATATCTCTATCTTTAATGTCATCAGTTGCTGAATGAGGGAGTCAGAGAGACAATAAATCACAGCATGAAGTCTCCTACATTCCTGTTCCATTTGGGGGTAATGAACACAGCATGACACCTTGTAAGTTTTTCTGTAGAGTCTCTCAGTCCCAGTAATGTGATGATCAATTTATAGAAGCAGAGAAGACCCCCTGCATGGGCTTGTGCTGTTTAGTCTGCATTCTGCCAAGATGTTTGTGTAATGATTGTCAGCTGAACTTGTTCAATGAACAAATTTTACTCACAGGCTCACATTGCTTGTGCTCCCCCCTTCCAAAACAAAAGGCAGATAGTAGCCAAAAAGATATCCAGAAGAAGCAATCAAAGGCAGAGCCTGATAACCTTGTCCAAGATTTATGGAGGATGAGGACAGTAATGCTATGAGATTAATGACCCCATAGTAATAATTGTTTGGCTCCTAAAGGGAGCCTTAAAAGGTGTGGACAAACACCAACCTGTGCTTGCTTTTCAAGAGGAAGCCAAAGAACACAGTGGGGACCCACAGTAGCTGTTGTTCCTTTCCCCCTGGGCTGCACACAAGAAATCCTGAACATACACCTTCCTCTTGACRCATTCCCTGTTGGAGTTATCTCTTCTGAGATTAACCCTGGCAGTGTAAAATCTTTCTTCTCACCGGCCCATGCTTGAAAGAAGGAATCGGAGAACGTCTGGGTTGCGGACTGCAGATGTTTATTTTACAAACCTTATCTCTAAGTTCATTCTGTCCAGCATGAAGTTCACAAGCAGCTGGAAAAATGGTTTTTCCCCCAGCCACGACAGTGTCTGGGCTTTTATATTCTAAACTACGTTAACATTGTTTTTCTCTGAACAACAATAACTAAAACCCATGTCATGCAGTGAAATTTTACCTTTACCAATCCTAAAAACCCAACACCCTTTGCAAAGAGGAAGAGGAAAAGGAAGACAGAAACATGTGCTCCTATCACATTGATCTGACTCCATCTTTGCCCCATTTCACCTATACAGAAAAACCTAAAAACTATACTTTCTCACCCAGTGACATAATAAAAATCACACAAATCAAACCCTTGTGATCTCCAAATCCTCAGACAACCTTGGCAGTGCTTTTTCCATGGGCTGAAACTAAAAGTCACCACTGTTTCAGGCACAGGCCGAGGAGGACCTCCCCCCCCGCCCCTTCAGGCTCCTGCTCATTCAGGAGAACCAGAGAGATACTCCGGTTTGYCACAATTCCCCTTGATTCTTGTGAGTGTTTCTGCTTAAGAAGATGAGCAAGTGCCAACCTGTGACAGCTATCCCTTCTCCTTCCATGAGGCCTCACCCTGAGTCTTGTAACATTAACTGCTGAGACAACCATGAGCATAAGCTAGACAAACAGTCCTTGGCAAGGCAAACATGAGGAGGTCTTGCTTCAGACACGAGGAATTGCTTCAGAACAATTTTATGCTATTTCTTTAATTCATTTTGGAGCTGAACATGGTGARGTTTTTTAAAAGCAGTCCTCAACAGAGAACGACTAAGAATGTGAATGTGGAGCAGTAACACTTGGGAAAGTCAGAAGCAACTGTAGCAGCTACTGAGCTTCATTAGTGCTTCAAAAATGGCTGCTCTTACTACTGGGCAGTAACAGATRCTTATTAGTCCATTTGCTTGTCTTTGGCTTTCGACTTGATTCCAAAATCCTCTTAAAAGCTGCCATTCATGGTTTTTGGCAGCACAGTACAAGAGACTGTACAGTATAACTATTATAACTGATTAGACTGTACCTCTTCACTGAATGAACATTAATTGAATATACTTTTGGTTAGGTCAAAGCCAAAATCAAAGCTACTAACAAGATGTTAGGAACAAGAACAGAAGGATGGGTGTATAGACGGATGCTTTTTCATAATACAGTAGGAAAGAGCAAAACACATCATAACCCTGTCTTTTGCTATTAGACTTTTCTGTGCCTTTTTCTGTCCAGTGCCCATTTTTTTTTTCCAAACATGGTCAATCCTTTTTGCTTCATTGTTYCCCCCTGTAAGTATTTAAGTTTATCCAAACAAAGGTAGTACAGGTGACGTAGAGAATTTCTGCATCTCTTGATCCAGGAGTTGCTGTCTGAAGCCCTGTTTCTAAATCCAAGATTTACTTTCATTCTCTGTCAGACAGTGTTGATTACCAAGTTAGAGAAATTGATTCATGAGGAAAGGTTAAGGAGCTAAATACAAATAGCTTGGCTGCATGATGACTAAGACAGATGGGAGCATCATAATAGGCTGCAGAGTACGATTGCACTGAGAAGGAAGGGCCTCTGGGGGAAGGCATAAAACATAATCTGGCTCATTTTGAGTCTTCCAATTGTCACCAGAACCATTATGGTGAAAAGGGAAGCAGGTGGCTGCTTTACATACTGTTTTGAATTTAAACAAGTCTCAGCAGAAACACTTAGTTGGTTATAGGTTATCACAAGAGCACAGTATTTGCCCTACTCCTTTAGATCAAAATTCTATCCAGCAGCAAATCCTGCCTCCTGCAATGCCATGAATCTGATGCTCTGGAGCTGAGCAAATRTGCGGGGTTCTCCCCTTGGCCTTCTCCCGGTTCCCAGCAGTTTGTGGCATAGGATTTTTTTTGAGGTTTTATTAAGACCATAACATTTAGCAACCACAAATTAACCCAGCCCTCCATTATTCCTCTACTTTTTAGCCCATAATAATTTTTGACACTGGAAGTGATTTCCCCAGTTTAGTTACGCATGGAATGCAGCACTTGTCTGCTCAGTAGATTGTGTGTTCTTGGCTGTTATGTTGAAAGATTCAATGGTTGTTTTTTCAGTCTTACAGAAAAAAGGCTTTATTTCACTTGCCTTTTTTCTAGTCTGTGTGGTCATGGTCCACGTGGTCACATTTCTTAAATTCCCCCTCTAAACAGCCATTCCACACTTCCCATTATGTTCGTTGCCTTTTTTCTTTCTTTCTTTCTTTCTTTCTTTTTTTTTAATCAGCCGTGTATTTTTATTATATTGTATATCTGGGTGTAGCCAGTGTTCAAAATGTGAGGCTGTCATACACTATGATCCTCCTATTTCTGGATTTTCTGACTGCTGCTGAGAGGGATGACATTTGCAATGCTATACTGAGCATCTCTTTCCTACATAGTGGTAATAAATCATATTGTGTTTGTGTCAGTGTGGTTGTTTTGTCCCAGGTGTTTTACCTTGAAGCACTGGATATTGAAAATGGGTTATTTTCTCTCCCAGTCTAATATTTGGAGATGTGCAGCAGGGGGAGATAACTCTTTTACTTCTCGGTCACCAAGTAYAAGAAAAATTATTTTTCTTTCCTTGTCCAAAGTTAAGCTTTCATGGAAATGGTGGATTTTAAAAGGATAATTCTTGCCTTGGTCCAAGAGCCAGAGCCATGGCATGATTGGACAGGCAAGAATTCTTATTTTCAATGCTCTTTCTCTGTGTACAACAGCTTGCTGCATTCAAGAGAAGTTATAATGTGAGAAAGATGAAGAATGGAGGAATTTTATTGGTGGAAAAGAGGGAGAGAAGGAGGAGATTTGCAGAGGGGAAAACAACAACAGAGAAAAGGCAAGTCCATTCACTGCAGCAATGCTTTTGGTAAAATATCTACAGGTTATTTTAGACCATGTGGGATGCACAGAGCATTGATAGGGTTAGGAGCTATTCAGAACAGATATAAAAGCAAATCCAATTAAACCCCTGTACAAGCTGCCAGAGTTTGCAAGGAGCTTTGTCAATCAGTGCACAAACCTTTATTTTGTACTGAATGTARCTTTAACCTAGAGAGTAGCATACAAGATTTCTAATATCTCTCTGATAAAACCTCTTCGAAACTGAAAGGACTCCAAGTTCCACTCACATCAATACCTTCCTAAACAAGCAGGAGCTGCAGAAGAACATGTTCCAGCAAAAAATAAACAGTTTCTGTTCAAAGAYATACACAAGATTAGAAGAATAAAGGAGTCTGAGAAAAAGTGCATTAGTATACATGTGTAGTTTGTGCTATTCAGTAGCTGTCATACTATATGTAAAAAGTGATGTTCAAGCAATTAACATATTAATGCTAGCATTTCAAGCTATAATTTAACTGAGGCTTTATGGCTGAGACACAATAAAGATAAGAAATCGTCAGACACTCACTGTTCTTTAGGAAATGGAAAATTGAGGATGTAACTTGAATATGTCATGGTACTCATTTCACTTTATAATCTTCAGAGGCTTTCCAGAGAAACCCCTCAAACATCTGTATTTTGATCCTTGCATATGAAGAATAATATCTCCTATTGTTATGATTGTGAGCTGGAAAGCTGTAGCTGGATGTAAAAGATTTCCCTAAGTAAAAACAAAACACTGTCTAGTGTACTAATATGTGAAATTGTTCATGAAAAGCACTTTTCATACRTAATCCTAATTATAAATTATGATTTTCAACAAAATCATGACATGAATTTAAACACACAGTCAAAATATAGCAGTTTCATTGATAGTACTATGGGAGACATTGTGTGTAATAGTTTCAAAACCACTGACAAGCAACTCTGGGTAATTTTGTAAAAACAAACAGAATTACACCTTCATATGCATGAAATACATTATAAATATGGATTTTATCCAAAAATTTTGACATCCACTTTTAATGAACTCCCCCCCTCCACAGTGCAAAAGAGGCATTTGTAACCTAAAAACAAATCAACCTACCAAGCCTTYAGTTGGAGGGTATCAACTGCCACTTATGACAAACTGCTTTCTCYATGTCTCTGTTTTCCTGTAATCAAATTACAAATGGAGGTCATGTTTTTTCTCATAATGTGTCAGTGGATTCAGAGAGAGCCACTGTAATTTGATATGCTCTAAATTTCTGTGCTTTCTTTCACTGTCTAGCCTAGTGAAGAAAAAGATAAATGTTACACCATTTCCAGACTTTTTTCTTTATTTTAAAAGGAAAGTTATCTCTACAGACCTGGGTGTCTTTAGYATTATGATTTTGATTTGGAATGGTGAATTAAGACACTGATGAACATGAACCCTTTTTTTACATGAAGGAAAAGATGCATGAGCTGTTTTTCTGTTTTGCTCTACGGGAGCAATTCCAAGCTCTCCTGGTTCATATACAGCACTGTGAAAGAAGATAGTCTGAACACGGAATTAAATTGCTTTCCATTTGCAGTACATCTTTTGTGGTGTCCCTCATTTYCAGGATTCATGGACTTCATGATAAAGAAAAAAAGGAAAAGCTGAATATTACTTTGTAACTTCCATTTTAAAACCACTTGTATTTTATACAATGCTTCAAAAGGAAGATTAACAAAGTTGCCTTCTAATTAATGTCTTTCATATTTCTGGAATTGCAAGAAATGCTGAAATACAAGTGATATTGGRGTACATTTGTGTATGCCATAACCACCATTGGCTTAACTTTTTAACTCTTATGATTTTTTTAATGTCCTTGCTGATTCTTTTCTGTTGGACAGAATATCAGCCAATAAATGAGGTCAAAGAAATCAATTATCCACTGTATCACCACAGTATTTTGTGTACTTAATTTCTGCTCTAGACAAAGTCATGCTGTTCTAATTCTTTTCTTGTGCATCAGGCTTGCATTACTCATCTTTGCAGCMAGTCCCCTAAAAGTGTAGCCTATTTGTCACCTCTCATTTGCAGTGACAATGTCAGCAACTGCTTTTGCTGAACCCACAGTCACAGCCTCCATTAACTTGTATTTTAAATTTACTGACAAGTATCTGGTGCTGCCCTCTTTCTTGGAATAATACAAATTTTAGGTTACCTTTGCATTTAAGTTTTTTTTTGCATATCTATGTGCAAAGCATCTACATTGTTCTTTTTCAGTCTCTCTTCTGCACATGGTGACTACCAAAGGCTACAAGAATATTTAAGCCACTGCTAGCTTTTTCCATTGACCTTTGCATTGAAATGTTGAATGTCTTTGTAAGGCTCAAAACATCAGCATGACTGACAATTACAAACAAAAATCAGAGTCAGAGCAAAGTGACTTTCTTTATAAACAAAACACAAAAATTGCACTAAGAGCAAGTGCTGGTGAATGTATTGGATGAGACTGAAAGAGCCAAGGGGAAGTACCTTGGAGCACTACTTTTAATGCCAGGTTGTTGGTTTTGTTAAGTTTTCAGTGAAATCTGGGGAATTCAAAGGAGAACATGCTGCTGGCATATTGGGCTGGCCGAGCCAAACCACCCTCGAGCTCTCAGGCTCTTGTTTAATAAACTTACAGGAATAAAAAGCACTATCTGGGACAAAAAAGCATGTGTCTCTAAGAAAAGATGTTTGTTTGTTCTTTCCAGGATCTTCTCATGCTTAAGGACAAGCACTTAGAGACTGAGCACTGTTTTCAGTGTCCAGCTTTACCGCAAGCAAGGCCAGACAGATCCACTTTGGCTCAAGGAACAGTAATTACTTTTCCTACCATAAAAGTAGCTCATTCAGCTCCCTTTTCCTGAGATACAGAGAAGCAGTTTTTCTCAAGTAAAGGGAACTTGCCTGTGTGTAAATGCACCACACTTTCCCCTGAAGCATCTTTTCAAAGAACCACTTGCTGCAAACAAAAATCATTAGTGTTCATAACATCGAAAAGGATCAAAAAGGATTTGGATTTTGAATATATTTGTCTGGCTGCTATTGAAGCTGCATGCAGTGTTCATAACCTGAAGTGAAAGATCCTGGCAGCTATTCTGATAGTCGTGGAAGACCAAGGAAAAGGAGTGAGCTAGAATGGATGCACAATGGGAAGATTCAGAACCTGAGGCTGCTGCTCTTAGGGGAGCTGAGTAATGAATAGAGCTACAGTGAGTGTGCTTTCAGAGACAGTGTTCTAATGGTTTTAGTGGAAATACTAGTTAATCTCTGGGTGGAATCCTTTGTAAAATGTTAGGATTTGGCCTTTATATTGTACTTACATGAACAATGACAATCACATGAACAACATGAAAAAACTGAGAAAGATGTGACTTTATTTAGAGAGGGGTTAATTTCACCTACTGCTCATATGCTGAAAGGTCAATGTTTCACCTAAGCTCATTGTGTGGTCTCCTTCTTATCAGCAGGAAAGGCAGCAAGAGAGAACCTTCTGCAAAAGCTGATCTGTCCTACACACCTTAGACATCCATCTCAGGATAGAGTGGGTAAATTGTGTGAAGATGCCTCTTTTTCCCCCTGTGATTAGGCTGCTATTCTAGGCAAGATTTAAATTTCTGATTGGCTAAAGTATAGTATATCAGCCTAAACAGCAGAACACATTTTGCTATGTTTTCTATCATAATAACTTTTTGTATCATGCATTTGTACCATTCACTCCTCTAAAACTCCCTGAAAGGGGGATGTAGCAAGGGGGGGGGGGGGGGGAGGGCTGGTTTGGCCTCTCCTGCCCAGTAACAAAAGATGGGATGAGTGGAAATAGCTTCAAGTTGTGCTAGGAAAGGTTTAAGCTGGGAATTAGGAAAAGTTTCTTCACATAAAGGGTTGTAAAGCATTGAAACAGGCTGCTAAGGGTAGTGGTTGAGCCACCAGCCCTAGGGGTATTTAAAAAATGCATAGATGTGATGCTTAGGGACATGGTGTAGTAGTGGCCATGGCAGGACTGGGTTAATGGTTGGACTTGAGGATCTTAGAGGTCTTTTCTGACTTAAATGATTCTATGATTCTAGGATTTTGGTCATATTATTTATATATATTCAATATTTAAAAGCTATTCTTGCACTTTGCCAATTTTAAAAAATTATACAGAATAAAATAATAATATTGATTTTTAACTTTATTTAGCTTCTTAGTTGGATTTTGTAGTGTGTTTTAATGCAGATAAAGGCTTAACAGGAAGCAATAAATATTGTGATATGTGGAACTAGGCAAATTATTCTTGCAGGTGTCAAAAGATATAGAAGATTTGTTTATAAAAGTAAAGAAAACATTCCTCTTTCTAAGCAACACATAAATATATCCTGTCGTCTACTCTAATAATTGCAAGATCTCTGGAAGCCTGCAGGCATTCTACAATGAATACAAAGGATACAAAGCATTACAGCAGTAGTATTCCCATTTTTTTTTCTCATAAAAGCTCATCTGTTTCATTTTTAAATAGATGTGATCCTCTCTTAGGCTGAATGTGGTGTACTCAAGGTAGATTTTGCCATTCAGTATGATAGGACAGAATTCCAGATAATCAGTCTCTTGTTGCAGGCAGTCCAATGTGGTAAGCAACCTTGGGAAACTGAATTTACTTTCCATTGTCATGTGCTGGCAGATGGAGTCAGGCAAAGGGACAAGTGATGCACACCTGGATCACAGAGTGGCAGAGCAGAAAATGTACTATGCAATTGTTTGATGGATGGGATCATGGTTGGGAATGATCAACAGCATTGGTGGGAAGGCAAAGCMACAAAGAGACAATAAAAAACTAACGACCAGGGGAGTTTGTGCAAAAGCTGATTAAATTTTTGTGGGTTTTATGCCTTCTAAAGGGTAAAGGTGTAAGCAGGCAGTCTCCCCTGGATTGTATATTTGGGGATGAACAAGCTGTGGCTGTACTCCAACAAGCTACAGGCATTTTGTCTGGGGTTTTCCAGCTCTCAGAGGCCACAGGGGTCAGGTCTGTCCTGAGAASCCCCAGCCAGATGCTCTGGCTGGTCCATGAGGCTGTGATATCCTGGGACACCTGTGTATCTGGATCTCTTGACAGCAGTGYTGTAAAGGACCCAGAGCTGATCCCAACCATATCACCTTACACCATACAATTGGTAAAATATTTTATAGATCAGTTTATCTGATCAGACTTCAGTAGTGCCATAGTCATGCCACAGGTTTGAAAAGGGAAATGATATAGAAGCTACATCTGAAATGKGAGTATCAATGCTCCATAGAAAACTATGTATTCCTAGACTTCTCACTTCCAGGTAGAGGGCCATGGCCTCTGCTCACTTTTATCTGCAGTCTTGTGAGCTCTCTCAGATGTAACTTTTATAAGCATCCAACTTACCCAAGAATCCATATTCCACTCATTTTGAAGTGCCTGGAGTACCTGCCTTTATGATTTCCTTCATAGCMGGAAGAATGGGGAGAGAAGGGGCAGCAGTAGCTATGACTCTCAGAGGGGGATTGTTATTACATTCTTTGAATGTTTAAGTAATAAAATAACCAYTGTGATCAGTTTAAAAATGTATAAAACCCCTCTTGCCTTCAGGAAAGTAATGTTCAACTTTCATTTCCTCTGGAGACAAATATCAATTCAGAGGAGCAGGAGAAGATAGAATGGAATGAACCAGGTTACTGTAAGACTGTGGGGTCATCACCATGTAATTCTAGATATTGTTGCAAAAGTTGGAATATTAAATCTCACTGGGTGGAGAGATGGATGCAGTCCCAGGGCAACCTAGAGGGAAATAAGATGGAACTAATGAAAGTCTCCTCTCTCAGTAGTATGTAAAGAATGTCTCCAATATTGTGCTCACTAAAATAGTGTCTCTGGGCAATGTGAGAATAATCATAGGTAGAAATTACACTTCCTTCTAAAAATCACATGAAGAAGAATAAAAATTGTGTCTGAGAAAATGTGATCTGTAGATTTCAGCAAGCTGTCTCACTCTTAATGACATTTGAGCATCTTCTGAGATTTCCTGACATAATGAGATTTTATACTGGGTTAGAGGATGTCTTTATTTCCTTGAATTCTGTGGAACTGCTGATTGCCTTCTGATTTTCTTCCCTGTTCATATTTGGTTTTGTGGAGGTTCTTCATTGAAGTTGTTAAAAGCATATATTTGACTACATCTCTTTTGACAGAGCTATGAAATATACTTTCTTTGAAAAATTTAACTAAAGTTTACTCAGGTGAAATAACCCCTGAGGATTATCCCTTCACTTTTCAAGATCAGATTACAACAGTATATTTTATGATTCTCCTTAGGAAGTAGAACTTGCGGGAATTAATATTATCCTAAAGCAAAGATCACAGGATCACAGAATAACTGAGACTGGAAGGGTGTAGTAATGCAGCTTTAAACCAAACAGGTATTTTCTACATAAGGAAAAAGATTTAAGTTTTACCATAAGACTTAAAAGGAAAGAGCCCTAGAAAGTTCTCTGCACTCCTGGCAGCCATTGGCTCTGTGCCAGGACAGAGATGTGGACAGGTCTCTGTACCTGTCTTTCAGCAATGTAACTGTTCTTTATTGGGCAGTTTGCCAAGGCACTGCCTCAACCATTAGATACTTAAAGAGCTGCACAAAGCCCCTCTTGGCTWTTTTGGGGTGCTTTACATGGTGCAATGCTCTCTGCACCTGTGTACAGCTTATTTTTATTTGCATTGTACTGCTTATTATTTTCTCCTTTTATTAAAACCTTTCCTGTTACAAGGCTCACCTGGAGAAGTTGTCTTGCTCTTATTAAGCTACCCTGGGAGGTGCAGGCACCCTCAGAGAGACTTGATGTACAACCACATGGCTCACTCCACTCTGGCTGCATGTAATAATACATCAGAAGGGACCTTTGGATATCATAAACCCCAGCCCCTTGGTTCAGAACAGGACTGGATAGATCTCAATGCTCAGGACCCCTTTATAAATACCTGCTGACTAYGCCCAATCACCTTCAAAATGTTTGGAAATGATGTCAGGATTAGTTGCTCCAGCACCTTCCCCGGCTAAGAGATGATGCTAAAAAAACTTTAGTTSCCATAATTCTTTTTCTTGCTCCACTTGAAGACAGAAGTGACATTTTCTTTCTTCCACTCCTCAGGAAGCCTCTCCCASGTGCTATGGCTTTCACAGCGGCCTCTTGGTGACCTCTGCCACCTCACTCAGTGTTCATGGGACAATGGACTTGTTAAAATGTTCCCTAATCCGGTCCTCTTCCATCAAGAGCAGTTCTGCCTTTTTTTTACCTCAGGAACAGGATAACTTTGGTTCTGGTGATGCCTTTAGTTTTAGCTTTTATGTTTTCCGGATTCCATGCTGTTTCGGGTGTAGTTTTAAGCTTCATATTTAGTGCTAGTAGGTAGTAGGTARACAAAACAAATCCTTTCCTGCTGAAAACCAAAGACAACTTCCTGGCCCAAAAGCATCAACAACGATGGACTGAAGAGGAAAACAAGAAGGATGAGACTTCACAGCCTGGAGTTGTAATTGGACAATTAAACCCAATATGCAAATAGACCCAAGGGGACAGGGGGGTGTAGCCTCAGGTTCGGCAGACTTTGGAGGGGCCATCCGGGCTGGTTTGGGTGTCCCAGGGGTATCCTGGGGGCCTTTCAATAAATATTTGCTTTATTCTCTAGTTCTGTCCAGTCTCTGTTTCAGGTCAGCCTTCCCAAGGCATCACTGACACTGTTCAGCTGTATCAGAAATATGCTTCACTTGCACCTTAATAACTCTTACTGCAGTAGTGTGCACACTTAGCCCATTCTGAGACAGGTTTTCAGCCTGGAGGCTGGCATGGGTTACAGACAACATCTATCTTCATATTAACACATATAGACTAGACTGATAACAAAAAAAAGAAAAAATGAAAAAATACTGAAAACAGGAAAAATAACAGTATTTCCCCCACAAGTTTTAGAAGTGGTTTAATAAGACACTAGTTAGGTGCATGTCTACATTTTTGATACAGGAAATGGCCAAAGAAGCTGYATCAAATTGGCCTAGTTTGAGAAAATAAATTCAGGGTCATGGTCTCAGGTAGAGCCAAATACTTAAATGACAGGAGGATGAGGCATCTAATTTCTTGGACATCTGAGATCAATTAATGATCTTGAACTGTTTGATGCCATTTGGTGACTTCTTGGGCCAGTCTATAAAAATGTCTTGATTATTTGCCACTAGTCATATAAGTGTGTTTATTCATCTTACTGAAAATGTTTTGGTGAATTATGTTTTGTATCATTGAGTGCCACTGTTCACTTCACCACTGTACCATGCTATTGAATGAAAAAAAACTTCAATCCCTCTTGAAAAAAACTTTTAACATTGTCTTTGTCATATCTGTTTTATACACTTAACCCATTCCACCTTATCCTTTCTCACTATGTTTCCATTTATTTCCATAATGCAGAGGTGAAATATACTGCTCCATTTCTTTTTAGAGATCATAAGGTGCCTTGGTAGCAGCCCTCTCATGTCTGYCAGAGCCCTGTTCTGGCCAGTGAAACCCTCCCAAATGAAAGATCCTTCCTAGAAATCACGAGTGTTTTAAAGTGAAGTTATTTGTTGTGTAATATGATGAAATCTTGCACTTTCGAAAGGAAGAGGCCACTAATGGCCTTTCTACACCTCTCTTCCCAACAAGTCAGAGGCATTTGAAATGGGACTGTAGACAGAAAYATTGTTTATTGGTTCATTTCTATTGAGTACAATTTAAATACATTTCCTCCTTCTCATCCTACAGTGGTATTTTGGATATGTCACTACTTGGATGTCTGCAAACTGACCAATATTGACAAGAAGTAAGTGAGAGTGGAGCCTCTGTCACCAGAAGGTTTTGATTCCAGATGAAACGCTAATGTGCCCTGACATAAACCCCACCTATATCTCCTTTCATAGAACTTATTTCCTCAATGTTCTTGTACTGCACTACAGTCTGGAATGGTATCCATGAGCCACTTTGAGCATACAAMATGTTACATATTATATTACATATCCACATAATGGATAAACATGTTCTAGATTGATCAAAATCATAGAATGTGTTCCAAATATTGCCTGAAAAACATTGAAGTAAATCCAGTTTAAAGTTTCACTGACTAGTTTAGGACAAAAACTTTGGAAGAACATGGGGAAGCATTGCTGCAATCAGTTTTACACTATGCATTCATCCTCCTCTGATTGCATGAAATTTKATTTACTTTGAGAAGAGAGTGATGAATCTTGGTTGTGAAATGTGACAGCCCCTTGTCCTTGCAAGATGTACTGCCTTTAAAATAGTGTGTGCTGAGAAGAATCCCATGAATCCCATACAAATTAAGAATGTTACTGTTGGTCCCTTCCAAACATTCTGGAGCTTAGGATAACCTTACACAGTTTGCCTACTGAGTACTGCTGTTTTTAAGTACTGTTTTCAGTACTTACCAACACTAAAAAAGAAAGATTTCAAGCACATTACAGGACATCACCTAGATAGATAATCTAAAAGTCTAGAAGTATTAAAAAAGAAAAAAAACCCAAACAAACAAACAAACAAAAACCCCACCCCCCAAAAAAAAAACCAAATGAAAAACCAAACCACTTAACTAGCCTGTAACCTTTCGGGGAAGATTTTCCAAGGACAGTTAATTTCTCTGCATAGAGAAAGAGTCTAACTCCTTATCATGCCCAAGAAATTCTCCTCCCTCAGTTTTTCCTCTGCTTCTGTAATCTAGCTGTGCTGAAGGACACCTACAAGAACCAAGTGTCAGCTTGAGACCAGCTAGCAGAAAAAACATTGAAATGGAAAAGTGCAGYTTCACAATTAAACTTAAGTCTCTCCTTTTGCATTGTCTCCTTCATTTCTCTTTCTATAATTCTGCTTATATTATTCTGACAAGGACTTCTGTAAACTCCCAAGATGCCAACTTGAAGCTGACAAGAATGGTGGCAAAAATACCTAAAGCACAAATTCTTTTGACAGACTAACAGGAGTCTGTTGTCTGCCRGAATCACCTTTCATTTTTCCTGTGTGCATTTCTTCTGCTTTGCCCTCTGCAGACACCTCAGTGAAAGCCTGAGGGTGTTGGGCATGATTCTGCAAAGACATGGAGAAGGAAAAGAAAATGCCAAGTGTCAAGTCTATCCCATGATCTCCTACTGCAATATAAACTGAAAAGAGAAATAATGGGAAAGCTGCCAATTAGCTCCTCAAGTCTTAATAAGTTTAATTGATTTCCAAGTATTTTCATAGCTAYGCTGAGAGAAATGTGTGTTTAGGATACAATAAAGTGTTCACTGAAATAAATTAGACTCTCTGGTCTGATTTCAGTGRGCTGAAGGTTGACTCTTGTTTCCATCATGAGAGTTCTGTAATATGCATTTTTGAAGAATTGATACAAAGACCCAATATTCCACTAGCATCTAAAAAAGAGGCAACAAGGGACATTCTGAAATTTTGTATTGGAAACACAAGATCAGTAGAGCATGAAAGCTCATATATGTGCTGTTATATAATAATAAAAAAAGATTTTTTTTGTTTTTGCAGTTACTGATGATGTAATTTCTACTGCTACTGATCCAAGTGCTTTATGTTGCTTTCTGAAGAAAATGTTTGCTGGCATCACTAACCCTGATCATTCAGTTATGTTGTCAATTAAGCCCAAGCAGTAATGCTCAAAGGAACTACAGATAAGCACACTCTGAAAAGGGGTAACTATCCAAAGATAAACCAYTGACTTTGATAGAAACTAAATCAAACTGCAGCATTTAGTTAACATTTCCCTTTGAATTTTTGTCATTCTGAGTGGGTTTTATTTTAAAATGGAGACTCCCCACTTCAGAACCAGAAAGCTGACATTCTATATTTATGTCCACACAGTTTGACATTCCTATCATGGCAACTTACCTTCACTGCCATTTATCACAAATGCTGATGTGGGTATGTCAACTGTCTATGCAGATATGTCCTAGAGAAAAAACCAACTGAAATAAAAGTAGATGTCAATAAAGAAACAATGATGTTGCYGTGAGCATTGTGTTAAATTAGTTGATATTTATCTCTGCTAACTAATCATCAGTAGCTGGAGCTTACATGGCAAGGAGCTGTAGTATGAATTATGATGTTCCACAGGTTTGAAAGGTCAAGTTCAATTTYCCAAGCATCTGTAAGTTTATTTTCAACACTTCAATGGCAAATCAAATTCACTTGATCAAGCTTGTCATATAAATACCTTGCAGTACTGAAGGTACAAATTCTGAGTAAAATTGGGGAAATCATAGTCCCTGCTGGGTAAAAAAAGCTAGCATWCCCTGGAAGTCAGAAGCAGCTGGCTTGAGTGGCCATAGCATTCTTACATGGGACCTTTTCTAAGTAACCAAGAGCAAGCACATATTTTCAGTGGGAATAMTGCTAATGTGCCTAATGTTATTTGACAGTTTAATATTTTATTATTATATAACATTCGTGGAAGGAACTGCATAAGGGAGGAAAGAGTGCAGTGGCTCAGATTCCATGCAACAATTTTGGCACTGACTTTTACTCAGTAACTGATCACTTTGAAAAGGAGAGAATTGCTTTGAAAAGCACTTGGCTCTTGGGAAGTCTGAATGCAAATGGTGCCACCCRCTCAGGACGATGACTGGGGGCTCTGGGACACTTCCTTGTGGCCTCTGACTTCAGTACAGCCATCACCATGATGGCAATTGTCATAAACTGGGAGTCCTCTTACACAGTGTAGTGGGTTCGGTGTGGGATGGGCTGCCAAGAAGGAATGGGGCCTGTAGCCCACCCCTAGTGACAGGTCTGCCCTGTTCTCCTAATCCAGGACTTACTGCCTTTTGGAGTTGATAGTTATGATACTTATTATAGTGACAYACAACAGAGAAAATGGGGTTAAAGGACCTCAGAAAATACAGTTGACAAACATTTCAGGAGACTGGGCACTTCATTTTAAAAGATATTTTTTTCCTTAAATTAACTTGCACTATAATATTCACTCATGCATTATCTTTTTCTTTCTTCTCAATCTTCCTTTTGTCATTCTTTTAATTTTCCTTCACCTTCATTCCATCTTTTAGTGTGCAAGCCACCAGTCTAACTGGCAATAAAGAAAAGGGATGAATGGGGTGAGAGTTAGGGACACAGAAAAGAAAGGAGTAGGGGATAAAAATATAGGAAATTACAAAAGAAAATATGAAACATGAAAGCAGCACATTTGAAAATCAACACTTTTCAATAAAAGGCACAGCAGAAACTACTGCAACTGTGACAAATTTTTAAAAAATTGCCTAATTTTTCATCAACAGAATGCAAAGAACAGAAAAAAATGTTTCTTTTTCAAGTTCCTCATCATGAGTATAAGGTTGCTGGAGAATGGACTCTGCCTTTTATTGAGGAAATTTTTTTCAGTATCCAAAAACTTTAACAAAAGGATCCATATAAGAATGCCAGTGGATAGAACAAGATTCCTTACACCTGTGATTTGTCCAGCTGATGAAGTATTTTCATCATTGTCCACCATTTACTACCTTAGGCATTCAGTTAATGCAGCTCATCTCTTGTGTCAGTCTTCATCAAGAACATGTTCTGGTTTGTGTTTAATCTGTATTTATGCCCAAACAGAACATGTCCAGTTTTACTACAATTAGTTTGAAATAGCCCCATGAAACAGATGGGACACATATCTAAATTAAAGAAGTAACCTTTGTCTTGATTCTTATCTCTGGTTACTATAAATCACAGATAATTCTTCTAAGGGGAGTATAGTTACATGAATAAAAATCCAGATAACAGAAGAAAGTGCTTGCTCCTCATAAGCATTTGTAACTTTTTCTAAGCAAGGCTTTGATAATATAATCAGGAGTAGTGATAAACCCTTACCAGATACCTATTGTTCACAGTCAAATGACCTTTTAGGTCAGCTGTTCAATTACCAGGACTTACTACACAGTGGCATCTCTTCCATTCAGTGYCTGGTGTTGAGTGGTATGTTCCTGACAAGCAGAAGAAAATCCAATTATCTACTTTCCTTTCTTGCTTCTTCAAGAAATGTTAGCATTTTTAATACAGCATGTGGCCATACAATACAGATGATAGTAGGGCACCTCTAGGAGAATTTTATTTTTGTAACTCTTTTTCATAAAGTTGTGAAAGACAGAACCAATTTGCTGCTGCAGGCATCTGAAGAAAACAGCTTTAAATCTGTGCCTGGACAGATTCTGTGGGATAATGTTGTGAAAAAACACTAGAGAAGATGCTATTGCATTTCTTGTTCCAATCCTTTTGGACTGATCACTGCATCTTAGGAGGGTTGCTGTGTATTAAATGGTAAGAAATGCCAGCTACCTGTCATAAAGTAATTGTTTCTCTGAAGAGGAAACTGTTGTATGCCTTTCACAACTCTTCTGAAGCCCATTGCCAAAAATCCTACAGAACCAGATAAATGGCCATATTTAAATTATAGGACACATTCAGCTCCCAAGAGTAGAGACTTCTTTGTACATGAGTTTCTGGACTTTTTTTTTTTGTGGTTTTGCCATTGCTTCATGGTTGAAACAAACTTGGCAAGTAGAAACTTGTTCAAAACCACCCATGTACCTCACCCAAACTTGCAAGATTAGAAATACTTCTGAATCTCTCATTTTGATACAAACTCAGTTTGCTTTTGTGGTTATTTCCAGAGTAAAGTGCAGGAGAATCTGGCTGGATTCTTGCTATTTTAACAACCAATGTAGTTTTCTGTTCTTTATAAACCATAATAAATGCAACTGGGAGGATTTTTGAGTCTCAGCAACTTGATTTTCTGTGGCAGAATAAAGAGKGCCCTGGGAATATGTTTCATTGTCTTCAAATGCTATGGAAACCTTCTGACCTTTAAATGTAAACTTTCCAATTTGCAGGAAGAGGTTTAGCCAAAAGATTCTCATTAACATTTGTGGCAGCTAAGAAGCTGAATGCTTTTGTGCTAAACTGAAATTTACCTCTGTGCCAGAGACTGTGAAACTGTATGAGGGAAGTCAGAGATGCTGCTTATGCCAAATGTCCTTTCAGAATTAATTTTACAAAGTTCTCTTACAAGAGGCATGGGTATATCCTGGACTCATTTTGTGTAGTCTTGATAGTTTAAAATCTGATGGCATTCTGACTTGAGGTATTCAAAGATTAACTTAACACTTCTATGGTGCTAGAATATCAAATGCCTTTTGTCCAATAAACAAAGTGCCTTTTTATACAATGCAGTGCCCATTTTCTTGAGAGGCAAAGAACCTGTGGAAGTTCACCTGCTGCTTCATCAGTAGCATTTTCTATTCATTCAGATGCATTTTCTATAAACTTCTGACAAAATAGTCAGACTCTGAGAAGACATTTATTTCATCTGATGATTCAGGTTTTACCTTTCTCTGAATTTTGCCAATTCCTTAGCAGTAGGTTTCTTAGTTAGCACTGTGGTATATATATATAATTGTTTTTATTTCACTATCAACACTAAGGCAGTAAGTTCACTTTTCATGAACATTATGCTTTACAGAACCATATATTTTTAAGGTGATGGGCACTGCTGTGTTAGTCTAAGATGTGTTGCAAGAAGTATTCCTAGAGAAGTTTAAGAGCTGAGTGAATTCCCTTACTTCTCAAAGGCAGTGTGAAAAGTCCCTTGACTTTGCAGACCAAGACTTCATGTTGGTATGGTATTTTCATAGCACTGATGTGTGAAAACAAATAAATTAGCTCCAGGTTTGCTGCTATCACCTCACTAAAWTAATTCATTGAAACAAGCTGAGAGCTAAATGTCAGAAAAGAACACATGTTCTCAAAAGAGTACTCAAAAGAACTTACAGAGGTGGAAAAGGGCTTGGGGGCAGTTTTGACTATACTCATAAAATGCAGATCATTTTTTATTTTTATTTAAAGGACCTATTGGGTTAGGGCTCAGGTCCTTTCTAGGCTCTTTGGTAAACTTGGTGAGACTGAAAGAGAAGACAGCAAGSTACCTCACCTTTAGTATTGCTATTGCAAAAAAGCTTGATGACCCCTGGCCACAACATGGTGTTACCTCTTGATTCCCTTTATTTTCCTACACTTCCAGCTGCTGACAGAGAAATGAGCTCACAATTTCTTCTCTTAGTACTGAACATGCTCAGTCCTCTGATAATCTCAGCTGTTTGAAAGTGCATCTCTTCTACCCAGTGGTCTCTCAGTCACCAACTGTAGAAGATGTTGGGGTTCCTCCCTGGGTCATCTGAGTTCAGCAAAAAGGGTTCCCTTTGTTGCTGCAATTATGTCTGTGTGCCTCAGTGCAGCCCCAGCTCTTTTTTGCTCCTGTCTTCTAGGCAAAGTCACTGCAGAAAAGAAAGGTGAGCTATGCAACCTATGAATCTTCTGTTGTTTATTCTCCAGTGTGAATCAAACACTGCCTGGAAAGATCTTGGGCATTTATAAAAAGTGCTCAACAGCCATCTAAATCCGTACTTGTCCTTCTTTGAATTTCTCAATGATAAAGGGGCCTTAGACTTAGGCAAAACTAAAAGTAGTTGCTTGTCTGTCTAATTAACTGTTGAGGTGTAGGTGTCCTTTTCCCCTCCTGCCATTCCCTAGATCTACAGTTTGACAGCCAAAAGATAGCTCAGTGTTCAAGATGGACTGAAAGTAAACATGCAGTCCTACATCATTTAATAGCACTTAATTTGTTTTTCAAAAGGCAGGTGTCCATGACAAAGTGAGGTTCCCTGAGATACAGATGGCACCTGCACAGGGCTGGGCTGGAAACCAAAGTGCCATTACTGAAGGCATCACAAAAGACTCTAAATRCTTGTGCTTTGGCAATAGAATTGAATCCTAAGTGACATTTTTAAGGTACTAAAATCAAATCACCTGCAGCAGTAGCAGAATGAACTTAATTTCCAAAACCTAAAGTGTCTGCCTTTTTTTAGCATTGAACTGTGTCCACCAGTGTTTTTGAAGAAAACTGAACTTCTGTTGCCTGCTACCATTATTGTTTGTAAGATGCTGTGACAACAAGCTCTCCATGTGTGTAAGTTTAGAAAATAAAGCCACCTTTCTTCTCTTTCTGGTTTAATGATTTTCAATGGCTCCATTTATTTTGAAACAAGTTACAGCATAAGGCAATTTTGCCACTTGATAGCTTTTGGGCGCAATCTGTTTTTTTGACTTAGTAAATAGATGAAGCTCTCAAACCGCCTGGATTCTTTAACTGAAAAAAAAAAAAATACTAGAGACAAATTTAAAAGGCAGCAAGTTTCTTCATCCTGCATGATATTTTCCAAAAATAGAATAGAAAATCACAAAATGTATGGATGATGTACCAAGTTTTCAAAGAAAGGATAAAACTGGAAAATCCTAATGAAACTATATCACTAAAGAGAGCCTGTGGTAGTTACATTATCTTGTGACTGAAGTATTTGTGTTGTGATGGAGTGCAAGTACTTTTTGCTGAACAAGCTGAAAATGCTGCCACAGGAGAACAGGCTGACTTCAGCTTTATTCAATTGCTTTCCTTTCAAGCAGTTTCTGATATTTCAAAGTAACTGACAGAATCAAGCCAAATTCACAAACTCAGTTATTCAAAAGAGTATAAATTATGACCTTTAAGATCAGAATGGATGTTTCTATCCATACTGCATTGTTGTAGTGGATGAAAATAATCAACTTCTACAGAGASGAGGTAGTTTAAGGCTGCTCTGTGTGAAAGGGTGATGTGAATGTTTATGAAGAGCTCAGCTGCAGGTTGGACCAAGTAATCTGATCAGTGGCTGTAACCAAGTCAGCGATGACAGATTTGTTATTGCATCTAGATGTTGGGGATCAAACAGTGCCAGAAATGGTGTGGTGATATCGCAGGATTAATGTCAGACATCACATCCAGCTTGCAACTGGCACAGTCACATATATCATTATTGCAGCAGGTATRACTTGAATTAAACTTGCCCAGAGAACACTAAGAACACTGTGCCAAGAAGTGCCTATGGAACTGTTCATGAAACTACATATCAAGGGAAAAATATCCTTCAGGAGATGCTATGGTAAAGAGAAAAAAATTCCTGTGTGTTATAAAGAAGTGTGATGTGGTACGAAGTGCCACCTCTAGAGATAAAATGTGTGATGCTGTGTGTGCCAGCAGGGATCCATGTCACACAGCAAGTAAAACAGATTTCCAGTGAGGACCTGCAGAGTTACCTGACCATGTGGACAGAGTAGGCACTAAAAAATATCATAAAGAAATATCAAGAAATGAGAGCTTGAAGCCAGTATGCAATAGGAAATGCTTACTTGTTCAGTAGAAAATGAGCTCTAAACAAGATAAATAGTTAGAAAAACACATAGACAGATGGAAAAGTAAGTGACGAGAGTAATGAGCCATTGACAACTTTTCAAAGGCTGGATTTTCAGGAACAGAAGACCATTCTTCATGAAACAAAGCAAGGTGGTATTTACACTCAGATGAAAGCTGCAACTTACTCTAAAAGAAAATCCAACAAGAGATTTTAAAGCTGGAAGTACTAAAGTTTCCCATAACCATGCTTAAAAAGATGAAAACGTGTCCCCAGATTTAGCAAAGGATTTTTCTCAGTACCTTCACGGCACTGAGTCCATCCTACAGCATCTCTTCCATCAGGAATTGAAGAAAATAGCTGATACTAGCTTGGAAGGTACTCAGCTTCCTGAGCTGTAAACTGAATGAAGCATACGGAAATCCCAAACACATGTACTTTGTGCAGCCAAATCAAACATTACCTGGTTTTCCAATTACATGAATTGGCAGTAATTCAGCATAGGTAATGCCAGTATAATGAAAGAATTGAGATTTGTCATTCTACATTGCATCCAAAGTTGTGGTTCTTGTCCATCTGATGCATGTGCTGGGACGTGTTCAAGGACAAAACTGATCACCTTCTACTTTGGTATGCAAGTCTGATTATTGACTTCAAGAAACCCAAGGCACAGCTCATCACTGAAAGCTTTTCAGACTTATATGTCGTTCTCATATCTGCATTAAAAATGATTTAATGAATAATTTTGTTCCAGGACTGCATTCATACATTTTTAATAGAATGTACATTTATTCCAACCTTAGCATTCTTCAGCATTCTGTATTAATTATGTACCAAAAYTATGGAATGTTTAGTGTCCTAACTCATCAAAAGCTTACTGGAAGTATTGGCTCAGTTTTGAATTCATTATCTTTTATTCCCTACATATCTCAGTGATGCAAATTTCTATAGCAGTGAAATATGTCTGAGTGCTTTGCTCCCAGTTAATGTGGTATTAATATAGTAATGAAATTCATTACATTTCCAGATTCCTTTTTTACTAACACTAAATTAACGTCAGAACTTGCTTGATAGAGTCCTGCAGTTGCCTAAGTTTGGTTTGTTTGGGTTTTTTTCTTCCAAATTAGTACAGCAGTTAAGGTATTTGTGTTGGTGATATGGCCAGGTGAAACTTTTACTTTTGTGCGTCATCTGTGAGATGCTGGATTTTCTAAATCACAGATTAATTACTGCTACTTGCAACTACACCTCTGAAGTCCATCTGTCCCAACAGTAAGGAYTGCATAAAGACCTCTTGTAGATAGGAAAGGAAAGCATATCCAAATGTGGTTCCCAGGAAGTTAATGCCCTGCTGACACCCATCCCCTCATGCTGTACATCTGAAGTGTTTCAAAGATCAGAACAAAGGCTGTGCAGCTAAAAAAAAAAGGAGGAGATTTTACCTTCTACTTTATATCAGTCTCCAAATAAAGAAATATATTATTCTGTCAGTCAACAGTAAATAAGATTTAAAAAAGAAAGGGGGGGGGGGCTAAATTGCAGCAAGTGATAGATAGGCCCAGCATTGGGAAAAATGTACTGAGCAGATTAGTGAAACTCTGGGACAGACTGCCTAGAAAAGCCATGGAGTCTCTGCTGCTGGAGGTTTTAAATGCCATTCAGAGAAACATCCATCAGGATGGGGGATAGATAAACTAGGCAATCTCTTAAAATACCTTCCAGTTTTATTTTTTTTATGCTTCTCTGAGTAGGCTTGTCATAYTGAAATATTTCTCTGATTAGGGTCTGATGCTATGCCTTGTCTCCTGTAAAGCTATTCATCCTTATGYTGTTAGAGACCAATGATGATGAATAAAAGACAGATGCCTAGTTTGTTCTCAGAAGCCAATTTTTCAGCCAGTTGGCATCTGGAGTTGCAGACAGATTTCCTACAGAGCTCAGCYCCAGAAGTTCCTTTGTTTCAGATATAATGGGACTTTCTAGGTCAAGCACCCTGACATTTTCTGCAAATATGCTTAAGTARAGAACTCCCATCATGCTCAGACACAGGAATGCATTCCTGTAACTCACCTAGTTACAGAATGAGATCCTCATAACTCATGAGCTAATCCTCAGCTTCCTGTGGCTTCCACTGAGATTAAAACTGGGAAGTTTTATTAGTTATCTGTAGTGAACAAGCTCATGGACGAGATCATTAAGGTTCTGGGAAGATCTTATATCATCCTTCCAGTACCTAAAGGRGGCCTGCATGAGCTGGAGAGGGACTTTTGACAGGGGTTAAGGATCACTTTTCACAAGTGATAGAACAAGGGGTGATCGTGTTAGACTGAGAAAGGGTGGGTTTAGATTAAATGTTAGGAAAAAATTCTCTCCTGTGAGGGTGATGAGACACTGGAACATGTTGCTCAGAGATGTCATGGATGCTTCCTGGCCCATTTTGACAGGACTTTGACCTGCCTGATCTGGTGGGTGGCCTCTCTGCCCATGGCATGAGAGTTGGAACTAGATGATCTTTATGATACCTCTGCCCCAAGTCGTTCTATGATTTTATAATCAGTTGCTAAGTCCCAGCTCTAATACAGGAGCTTGTTAGGTCACTGCGGACTTCAAAGATTAACTCACACTGAAGAAAATATTTCAGGAGTCACAGAGCCTAACACTAGCTGATGCTGTTCCTGAGGCTTTCACATTAAGCCACTCAGGAGGCACACTATGAACTGACAGAGATGCTTGTTCAGACTGTCCATAGTTGTTTATATGCTCTTAAAATGTTTGAATGAATTGATTCTGAAAATGGGACCTAGACTTTGAATTTAGCCTGTTTTGATTTGTCATTTTGAATGTATCATTTAGGTGCTTTTGACAAAGTTGTATCTASCACTTTTCAAAAGCTTCAAGGACAMAATAWGTACCMACAAAAACAYTGCTGAAGAGGAATGGATGTGAGCATATAAATTTCTGGTTATATTTACTTTCAAAYATATTTCTCAGCTTGTTAGCTATATCACAGCAACATAGGACAAACTGTCTTGGAAGTTTGATTCTAAGTGAAGGAATGCCCAGAGTAGGATGCTAAACACAATGATGCTCTAAATCAAAGACAACAGCAAGAACTGTCTAGGATCTTAAACCAGTTYGGAGAAAGTGTGGTACTAGTGTTGGTCTTAAGATAGTTATTTTCTTATCCACCAACATTTTTTTTTCTCGAGTTTTATTTCTGCATTCTATTTTTGTTCCTGAACACACTGGTCTATTGATGATTTTGAACAATTTAATTCTGAACCTGAGTTAAGATCTCTGATATCAAACACCTACACAAACACCTTTGTGCCTTATTTGTGTTYAAGTCTTATTTCAAATCAGGTGCCTAACTGCAGTGCTCATAGAATTGCAGAACACTTGGATTTTAATTGTATCAAGTTCAGGCAAAAGAGACTATAAAAGACTCAAAGAAAAATAATAGTTTCTAAGTGCAAGTGAAAAGATGCTGAGATTTACATAATGGATTTAGTYAGACACCCCTACTGTTTTATAGAGGGAAAAGTGCATGTGCACAATAAATAAATTACACACTGCTATCAGTAGGTTGCATCTAATTGCATTGGTGGCTCCATTTTTCCCCTCATGACTTTGGTGGGGTAACATRTTGGAAAGCACATATTTTTTCATTATCCTATTTAATTGGTTTGATAAATCTGCTTATAGGTGACAGAGTTTTTTATTGCTTCTATCAAACTATTTATATTTAAACCAGATCTTTTGTGTGTTTACATGCAAGATCTCAAAATACTGAAAAAAAAAAAAAAGTTATTATTGTCTATGGCTCAGATAGAACATGACCAATATMTATGTTCTTTCACCTACTCTGCCTTCAGGCTGCCTTGCTATGTGTGCTTTTCATAGTGTCCTCCTCCTAAACCTACTCACTCCAGGAAAGAGCTGGCTAAAGCACCTCCTTCCATGTCCACACTGCCCTTCACGGGGGTGTTTTCATCCATCTTTCAACAATTCATTGCAAAAAGATTTTCTTGAAATGCTGTTCAGGTTCAGTGAGTCTCATTTTAATAAGGCAAATTGTTAAATTAGTAAATCCATTTTTATGGACACTGACCTTTTCTTTAAAAAGGAAGTATATAGAAAATGGAGAGTTTTTGATGAATTTAATGTCTTTGGCTTCAATATTTCTTTATCCTCTTCCATAAGACTTTTCCCTGTGTTTCTCTAGACTTTTATTTATTTATTTATTTATTTATTTTTAAAAGGGTAAGAAGAATGCCTTAAATATGATCAAAATGGGGAAAACCAAAAAATTGAACAATAATGCAAGTTTCCAGATAAATTCCATGTACTTTCTTTTTTCTTTTCCTTCTTTCCCCCCCTTTTTTTTTTGTATTTGTAATGTGTTTTGTTGTTGTTGTTTTTGGCTTTTGGTTTTGTTTTTGTTTTTAAATTAAGAACCTTTAGAAATAGCCTTTCCTGTCAAAATTTCAACATTTAATTTTGGCCAGCTTGCTTCTTTTCTCTGTTCAGTGCACTTAGGCTCTGGAATAAAGGACAAAATCGAATTTGTGAGTTATGCTTCCACTTGCAAAAGGAAACTAAAGTAGAATAAGGATTGTGTTACTAGAAGTCTCTATTTGGTTTGTCGAGCCAGGTTTTGGTAGCAGGGGAGCTACARGGGTGGCTTCTGTGAGAAGCTGCCAGAAGCTTCCTCCATGTTCAGCAGAACCAATGCCAGGCAGCTCCAGGATGAATGTGCTGCTGGACAAGGCTGAGCCCATCAGCAATGGTGATGACACCTCTGGAGGAACACATTTAACAGGAGGAAAAAAATAAAAAGTTACTGCACAGTTGTGTTTGCAGCTGGAGAGGAGCAGAGTGAGAATATGTGGGAGTAACAGCCCTGCAGACACCAAGGTCAGTGCAGAAGGCAGGGCAGGAGGTGCTCCAGGCACCAGAGCTGGGATTTCTCTGCAGCCCGTGGTGCAGACCATGGTGAGGCAGCTGTGCCCCTGCAGCCCATGGAGTTCCACAGTGATACAGAAATCCACCTGCAGCCCATGGAGGAGGCCAGGCTGGAGCAGGTGGTTGCCTGAGAGGAGGCTGTGACCCCATGGGAGGCCTGTGCTGGAGCAGGTTCCTGACAGAGACCTGCAGACCTGTGGAGAGAGGCGCCCACACTGGACCCAGTTTCCTGGTAGAACTTTTGATCCTGTGGGGGACCCACACTGGAGCAGTCTGTCCTTGAAGGGCTGCACCCCATGGAAGAGTGACCCACGTTACAGCAGTTTGTGGAGGACTGTTGCCTGTAGGGTGGGCTCACACTGGAGAAATTAATGGAGAACTGTCTCCTGTGGGAGGGACCCCACACTGGAGCACGGAAAGGACTCCTCTTCCTGAGCAGTGGCAGAAACAACCTGTGATGAACTGACCATAATCTCCATTCCCTGTCTCCCTGCGGCACTGGGGGAGGAGGTAGAACTGGGAAGGAGGGAAGGATGCAGAGAAGGTCTTATTTAACCTCTCATTATCCTGCTCTGATTTTCTTAGCAATAAATTAATATCTCTAATTTGAGCCTGTTTCGCCCGTGACAGTATTTGATGATTGATCTCTCCTGGTCCTTATCTCAACTCATGAACCCTTTGTTATATTTTCTCTCACCTGTCCAGCTGGGGTGGGGGATGAGGGAAAAGTGGTTTTGGTGGGTGTCTGGCATTCAGCCAGCGTGAACCCACTACAAGGTCACAGACAGGATACATTATGGRCTTGATTTTGCCAGACGCTGGATGCCTGCGGCTCGCCTCTCACTGAGTGAATTTAAGGCACTTGTCACATGACCTACTCTTTTATTAGCTTAGTTGCAATGGAAAAGGCAGAGCAGAAGCATCAGAAATGGGGAAATGATGGCAGGGAAAGTCTGGCAGTTTGTTCCACAGGGGTGATGGAAACTGCTATTCTGAAAGGCTCTCTGTGGAGGTAATGTAGAGGAAGATAGTAAGAGCAAACGGAAATTAAGATTTCAGAACAATGGAAAATAATAAAAAAGGGTGCACAAACTATTTCTGGAGCAACAACTGCTCTAAGRAAAAGGTATCAACCCAGATGAATCACATCTACAAAAAGGGGGTAATTTAAAGTCATTTTATCAGACAAARAGAAATAAGCGTTTTTAGAGAGTAATTCAGCCCTTAGATAGATAGCAAATCTTTCTCTCTTGTGAGACATCTCAAATCACATCATGAAATTCAGATTGAACAGAGCTGGGGGGCAATGACTGGGCATTATTAGAGTGGTTCTTCCAAAAGTTTCTCCTTAAGCTAGGACATGGGAAGTCTGGTCCCAGTGCAGGAACCCATTTACAATCCAGTAAATCTGAAAAAACTCTGTTCAGCCTTCAAAAGAAGGACAGTTTTGCTGCCTAAGCATTGCTCACTGCTTAGACCTTGCTCATTGCAGAGGGCTCCCTCCTGCTGCCAAGCACCTGGTGATGGCCTGCAGACCACGCAGGCTGTCACTGAAATATTTCTATGAGCCCCTCTGTTTGTCTGAGAACCCATCCTATACTTTGTTCTGGTGTGTTCCCCACATATACCCTCTGAACGGATCACTGACCTCAGGGCCTTTTCAGCAATTCAGCCTGTGTGCTCTGGCTTTGTCACCTTGGGAAAGGACCAAAGAGCTGCCCTTCCCATAAGAAGGAGAAGGAGGAGGTCCATGTTGCAGGCTTTCCCATGTTTGCCGTGTCTTTTGTGTAAGCTCGATTTTCACATGTGTATTTGCATCGGGAAGGTCCAGTCCTACAGACAAAGGTCAAATGCTTTTCAGTGGAAACTTTTCCCCAAAACAGACTGCAGCATCGAACTTTCCTGCATGAAAAAAGACATCTTTCCTCACTGAAATATTCTGCACACAGAAGCAAGATATTTTTGCCCTTTGCAATATAATGCAACTGAAGACATGCCACCTCCAACACGAGGCCACAAAAGAGGGYTGCTTTATTTTCTTCCCAGATTTTTAAGCTCTCGGTGCTTCACGTTAGGAAATTCAGTCACAAGAGAGGATTGCTCGGAAAACCACCGCTTGATGAACAACACCTCGCTATTGTCACGACTCCGACACCGGTCGCTTGGTCCGACTCCCGCGGGATGCTCCGTGGGGACCCCCGCGTGACCCCGCTGACCCCGCAGCCCCCCGGCCGCCGCCCCGCACCGGGCACCACCATCTTCTCCCGCGCTCCCCCGGCGGCAGCGGCGCGGCCCCGCAAGCGCCCCCTCCTCCGCCGCCGGGAGCCCCGCACGCCCGGGCCGCGCTGCGCTGCGCGG
>CADDXX010000271.1:86744-100778 GCA_902810485.1 Alauda arvensis | reverse complement strand
CCCTCCCTCAAATCCAGGGAGACGCTTCTGAAGCGGGGCGAGCGCTAATCTTACGTAAATGGTGCTTCTCCAGGGAGGGCATCTCCCCTGCCAGCCCCGGGCCAGGGGAGCATCCCCAGGCGCCGCTCGCCCTGCCTAGCGACCGGGTTCTTGGCTGCCGCCCTGCCCGAGATCCGCACCGGCAGCGGCACCGGCGGGGGCGGGCGGTGAGCAGTGAGCAGCAGCCGGCAGCCCGCAGCCCCGTTCCCGGCGGGTTTCGGCGCCTCCGCGGACCGGCTGCGGGGATGATGCGGCGCGTTGGACCCCGCGGCGGGGAGGGCGCTATGTCAGAGAGATAACGCGGCTCCGCCAGCAGCCCGAGGGCAGTCTCGGTGCCGGCCCCCCCCGGGACCCGGCTGCCTGGGAGCCGCTCGCATCTCGGCGGACGGACTGGCCGCGGCGGAGGGGCCGGGGAGCGGCGGGGCGAGGCCCGGCGGGGACGGGGAGCGGCGGCCGACCGTGCCGGGGCACCCCGCCTCTGGGGGGCAAGCGGCCGGGAGGCTGAGGAGCGCRGGCAGCAGAGCCGGGGAGGAGGAGGAGGGCAGCGCCATGACTCATTTGCAGGCAGGTCTCTCCCCGGAGACTCTGGAGAAAGCCCGRCTGGAGCTGAACGAGAACCCCGACACCTTGCACCAGGACATCCAGGAGGTGCGGGACATGGTCATCACCCGGCCGGACATCGGCTTCCTCCGCACCGACGATGCCTTCATCCTGCGGTTTCTGCGGGCCAGGAAGTTTCAGCACTTCGAGGCGTTTCGCCTCCTGGCCCAATACTTTGAATATCGCCAGCAGAACCTGGACATGTTTAAGAGCTTCAAGGCCACAGACCCGGGCATCAAGCAAGCGCTGAAGGATGGTTTCCCCGGCGGGCTGGCCAACTTGGACCACTACGGCAGGAAGATCCTCGTCCTTTTTGCTGCCAACTGGGACCAGAGCAGGTAAAACCAGAGCCACTCGTCCACCTAAACCCCTTCTCCCCCCGGGCAATGCGTGCGAAAGCCGTGCCAGAGCAGAGGGAGAGAGGGTTGGCAGCAGGGACACACCCGGCGCTGCCCACAGGGGGCTGGGCAGCAGCCTGGAAGGCAGAGGGAGAGAATAAAGAAGAAATACGTTTTGTGGCTTAAGGCCCTTTCAACCAGCTCATCCTTTGGGGTGTTAATTTTGGGAGGCAAGTAGACACTGCTGGGGGGTGGTCTTCTCAAGTGCCTGCTAGGAGGTTTACACCCTTCTGCCTCCTCTCAGCCGAAGTGAGCTGGCACGTAGATGATGTGCTTATCCCCCAGACAAAGGCTGGCTGCACTCTCAGCTGGTCTTTCTGCTTCAGCACACACAGARCTGCTCAGGTGCCATGGGAGAAAGTGGGAGATGTTGTGTGTAGAACAGGAGTATCCATCATGGCTTTYGAGCTGAAAAGTTTGCCTGTGCAGGAAGCTGAAACTCTGCATCCTTTGCCTCAGCTGAAGAAAGCTCTTCCTGAGCCACCTGAAAATGCCAGGATGGAAGTTTCTGTAACCATTTCTTTTTCCATTCATGCTGCTCCAAATGTCAATTCTCTGCATAATAAGATCTAAGTACACAAAGCTTTGAAAGCAAATTGAAGACTGGTCTCGAGAACACTTTCTGATTTTTTGGGGGGGGCATTACTCTAGCTTGAAGATGATTTAGTAGGGTGACCCAAGAGCTGTCTCCCATCAAGGCCCTTTTTAGCAATTGGCTTTATATAATGTGACACTACTAGTTTATTCTAAATACATTGTGGGAGTGTCACGCTCAGWTTCTCCTGAAGTCTAAAATTATACCCACAAAAATGGTTTGATTTCAGTGCRTTTAAACTCTCTAAAACCTGCTTCTGTGAGCAGTGCATTGTTTTCAGCTCCCAACCTCAGTGCAGGTTTAGGATCTGAAGCACTTTTTAGTGAGAAAACTTAGAATCTTTTAAGTTGTCATCCTTATTGCAGTCAACATAGTGCCGAGTGCTCAGTGCTGATATCCTCAGCTCAGCTACTTTGAAACTTTGGGGGGACTCAAGCAATTGTCAAGGTGGATAGAAAGGACAAAATCTGGGGGAGAGGCATGTTTAAGTTTGTCCTTTAGGTATTTRTTTTGCTCTCCTCTTGCAGGCTGTGTGGATTGCCATTGCAGGGAGCATTCTCACAGCTCCCTGCCCTGGTTGGTGTTACAGCTACAGACAGGGCTCTGTCCAGAGGAGTGCTGGCCCACCTTGGCTTTCCTTTCCTCCAGACATGGCAGCCACACCCACACTGTCTATGGAAGAAGTTTCCTGTCCCTTGCTGTCCCATGAATCAAGTCTAGGGACTAGGGGAAAGCTGCTAGGCACAAATCAAAACTGCCCACTGCCAGGGTAATGACTAGAAAGGGTGGATAAATATAKGCAGAGCTGGGGCCAGCATCCTTTTTCTGTTTTGCTTTTCTAGCAGATGGAGCATAAAAGGTGAGTGAAGAGCAGAGGTGATGAGGCTAAGGACTCGCTGAGTATGTTTGCTTTCCCATATAAGGACCCACATAAAGATCAGGTCAACTTTTAATTTTAAAAACAACTCCACAAACTCCTGATAAATAAAAATTCCTGAAGGAAGAATTAGCAAAGAAACGGATGTTTAGTACTTTTATTAATTTGTATGTCTATGATRATGAACTTCTCTTGTTAAAGGTAGCGTGACCTACTATTGTTTCTCATTAATGAGAAATCCTAAAGCTTTGTGTGACACTTGTCATATCACTTGACTTGATCCTAATCAAAAAACACCAAGAATTCAAGTGCAGAGATAAAGTAGCATTTAAAATAATMATTGCCATGTAGAAAGAATAAGTTTATTTTCTTGATGTCAGATATGCTGATATTTAAAGTACATGAGCTCAGCTGACACAGCAATAAATTTATTGTGGTTTTTTCATGAACTCCTTTTGGTATGATCAATATTATTTATGCTATGACAGCCAAGTGGCTGGGGTACACTACAGTACTTAATGGACGTGTTTGCAATTGGGTGCCTCCTGCTTTTGAGCACGGCATGCTCACAGCACGCCTCTCCTCCAGAGCSAGGGATTTGTTTTCACACAGACCACGCAGACAAAGCAGAGAGAGCTGAAGCCCAGCTGCGGGGAGTGGCTTGCTCCAAGGCACATRACAAGTCAGTGACACATCTGGGAATGGAGCTAGGTCACTTTCTTTTCTAATTAATTTAGTGCCTTCCATTATCTGATGCTCAGTAGCTGAACCTGGGGAGCACTGTGGAACTTATGCCTTGGCTGCTATGCAATATGTCTCAAGCTTATGCTTTAACTGACTTGAGATGTTGCAGTACATAATCCAGTGTTCCTCTTACAGCAACAATAGGAGGATTACTTATTGAAGCCTGTCTTGTTAGACCCTCTTTGTGTGCTTCATAAACTAAGTTAATAGAGTACAGCAAGCCTCCACATTTATCATATATGTGCAATTTATTATGGCCAGGATATAACAATTACAAATAAAAAGTTCCAATTTGTTATTTAAATGAGTAACAGACATACTAGAGATGATTTATATACCACYGTCAGCCTATGATTTACCTAGTTCCAATTGGAAAGAAAAGTGTGGGAGGCAAAAAATTCCTGTGGTAAAACAAGCCTGTGTACTAGATGTTAAATCATTAAATTAAAGCAGGGCCTGAAAACTGTACCAGATGTCCTGCCATCTGAACAACCCAATCAGACATGTATTTAAAACAAACAAACAAAAAAAGGAAAGGTGATAGATAGCAGTAGCCCAGCAGTTTTTCAGTGGGACCCAGCCTAACTCTCCACCCTGACTGTAGTATGGGTAAAATGAAGGTCATTTTCCTGGCATTCCTGCCAGGAAGCTGGATAGCACTAAGGGAGGGCTCAACCTTCCCTATTAGATTCCAGATTGTTGATTCTTAACTACATTTGGCTTGTAGGTGTCTATGTGCATTTGAAGACTCCCTTTTTCTTAATGTGTCCAGCTGGTGAAGTTATTTTTCAGTTAATAGTGCAATTAACTTCATCTCTCAGCTGCAAGGGATCTGTTGTCATGCACGGTCTTCTGTACGCTTCCTGGCACCTGGAAACACATTCCCCAGGAATATCAGTCCATTTTGATGCTATGCATTGGAAACCTTTCTGGCATTAATTATCTCGGGCTWTTCCCTAGAAAGTGCATTAGAGAAGTGCAATGATACCTAGTTCTGTCAGTGTCACAGTGACCCAGTCAGCTCACACCATCCTCAGTGAATATGGAAATCCCCTGCACTCATTTACTGCTGGTTCTGCTGTTGCATCAGACAGTTTACAGCAGGGCAAGGACAGAGTGCACGGGTTTGCTTTCAAAACTAGGCTTTCACGTGCACAAGTGAAACTTTTCCTCCCATTAAATGAAAATTTAACTTCTGTAGCTATAAGGAAGCTGGTCTGCTCCTCAGCTCACAATAAACAACTGTCAAGATGGCAAGGTATTTTTAAAGCTCTGATGGAGGCAGCATGACAAAATACATAGCAATGCTAACTGTAGTAACATACTAACAGTAAAAAAAAAAGCTGTTTAGCAGAGTCAGTTTTTGTTTGGAAGTTTTATCTTCCAAATGATAACTATTAACTGGTGTAAACACTGTCATTTTTTTTACAGTTACTCCTGCTGACTGATGCTGTTTTATTTTTTCCCAGTTTTCCCCCAGGTATCCCTATCTGCTTATCACCACCTGTATTTAGACTGTAGGGGTTTTGGCTAGGGAGCTTTTTTATCAATGTAAAATATAGATCAGCTGAATCTTCATCTGTGACTGTGGCTGTTAGATACTGGGCTAATATGTGGCCTAATAAATGGTATTAAATGGGAATGTAAAAGCTAATCTGGTAAAATATTTGAAACTATTAGTATTTTTTCTATGCATTTTTGTAACAGTGGTGGTGCTTTTTGTTTTTAGAATAAGGTATCCTCAGGGATACCACTGCCCCAATATTAAGGAGAATAGTCATAAGAGAAGTTYCAATCCACCATCTTTTCAGCATTCAAATCTGTACCCAGACTGACAAACCATGAAATTATGAGGCATAATTTCAAAGTACTCCTTTGTGTATCTTGAGGTTTCTTGTTTTGGTGAAATTCTAAAAATATTGAGCCAGAACAGTGGCTTAGAGATCAGATGATGGCTCAGAGACTTGAGCTTTCTTTCTTAAATCACAGTGGCCCAGGAGCTCATTTGACAGAAGCCTTTTCTTGTCCAAATGGTGAGCAGCTTAAAATACAGACTGTGTATTCTTTATGTGTTTCAAGGGACCTTCAAGAGGCATATGGCTCAAATTCAAGAAAAGGAGACTTACCATTTATCTCTTCTAGTTCCCATCTTGAGAGGTGGATTCATACCATTTAGTCTTAATTCTCAAAATGACTTCAGATTTCTTCCTTTCAGGGAGGAGATGACAAATAACCATGGCGATAGCAAGGCAACTCTGCTAAATCAGATTATCWGTTACTCAGGGCAAAAGTGAATTGACTAGAACCAGAATCTGG
Source organism: Alauda arvensis (assembly GCA_902810485.1). Taxonomy (NCBI): domain Eukaryota; kingdom Metazoa; phylum Chordata; class Aves; order Passeriformes; family Alaudidae; genus Alauda; species Alauda arvensis. The sequence continues at coordinate 95,209 of CADDXX010000271.1, read as the reverse complement.
TTGAACAGACGATATGGCTGATGCCACTCATCATCAAGAGCAYAAAGTATTGAAAACAGCTGACACAGCTGAGTTTGACATGAGAAATCTGTACCCTGCATTCTCCTTGTCTCTTCATGTTGGCCTGGTGGAGATCACAGCAGATGCATACAAGAGGATGCATAGACCACGTAACTTAGAGGTAAAGGTGAAAGGTCCTGGTGAAGCATTACCAAGAGTTGATAGCCATGTCTGCCAGACTGCTTTCTCCARAAATCCTTGGGAATACGTTGAATCTGTTCATGTCCCACCAAAATAATCTCATCTAAATTTCTCTTTTGTAAATGGGAAATTGCTATCACTGTTAAATTATGAGAGTGGGATGCTCAGTAAATTTTTTGAGGTCTTCTGTTCTTGACAAATAAGATCTCAGTGAGGCATTTCCCTCAAAAGCTCTGTCACTGTTGGGGTAGAAATGGTAGCTGTCCCAAAGCATTTGAAAGAATCCCTGCCAGTGTGGCTGTTATCTTGTCACACCTTCTCATTACTTTCAAGTCAACCTGAATGAAAAATTTCAAGAGGTTGCAGAGTCTTGCACACCAGTTTCTGCTTCAGTCAGTCTCAAGCTAGGAGTCACATAAAAATGAACATTAAGGGTGCATTACATATGTGATAACATATTTCCAGCATTTGTTATGTTACATTAATAACTGGACCAAAAAATTTGTCCAAGTTTTCCATCGAATTAAGCATGGTTCTATAAAGAGAAGGCATTAAATACATTCAAATTAACTGTGAGTTCTTGATTATCCTAGCAACTAGTAATATCTTGCTAGCTACAATATGTCCCATACAAGTCTCTTGAAACAAGTGAATGCAACTGGATTTAGCCATAAATAAATGAAGATTTATTTATTCACAGCCTAACTTCAGGCTGCTACAGAACATGCACTGCAGCCAGTTGGGCCCAGCACAGTCTACATATCTGACAGCACAGGGGCAAGTCATTAAAAAACTGGTGCCAGGGTAAAATGAGTGGCTTGCTGTTCCCTAAGTACATRTTTTTACTTAGCACAAATTGGTAAGAATAAAGCAGTACCATCTTCTCCTCAGACTGTAACCAAAGTTTCTTTGATTTAAAGACGAATGTTTTCTGTTTTTCCTTTTCATTCAAAGGAAAGGCAGTCAAAGCTGTCTTGGACCAAATAGATTTCACACTCACTAGCTTGTCCTGGTTTTCTCACTTTTGACTGCTCATATTTCTRTATCTGCATGGAAAGTAATTTCAGCGTGGAATTAAAGTTTCAGCAACAAAATCCARAGTAATTTTTCACAGCTTCTTTTTATGTAGGATTTTGATTTCCCTGAAGTCCATCCAGGGGTGGAGTGTATTTCATGGCAGAGCCTGTGCATCCTAGTTCTGGCACAAACAGTAGCAGTGAGGTGAAATGTTGGACAACATGATGCTGGAGTGGATTCAGGATGAGTCTTTACACAAATAACTCTGTGCTGCGTGAAAGCGTCCATGCAGTTTCTCCAATCATGTTTTTTTGCTCAGCTGATGCTTTCAATACTCAGASTTTAGTACCACCTAGGATTTCATCTACCACACCAGGTTTACATTTCTGGCTTGCCTTAGCATGTGCTCAGAGTAAAAGCTGCTTTAAATGCTTACTAATAATGTGTTTGTCTGTCTTTCTGGTGCTCTGTAGTGGACTTAAGTAAGGTATCGAAGCCAAGAGAAGAGATGGAGTACAGAAGGAGGAATAGCTCCTATCTTCARCTAATTGCCCTGAAGGGTATTTGGGGTGGGAAGCTTGATTGTTMGTGACATGTCCCTGTGTACTCCTGATGTAGCTTTTTAGACTTTAAGAATACTTCAGATACCTCCCTCTGGCAGAAAGTGTTCTTGCTTGCTTTAAGCTGGACCTGTTTTGTGCAGGACTTCTCTCTTGTTTTCAGTGAGTAAACATAAAYATTTTTGTAGTTGTGGACTGTATTTCTGACACTAGCAGACCTACAATAGGAGTCATGGTGGTGGTGAATATGCCACAGATTTGTGGAGACCCAGCCCTGTGACTCTTCTTTACTTTCTGTGGCAGCTGAAATCCTGTTCCCATTGCTGCSTGGCAGTTTTCCTGTTGACGTAAATTACTTCAAGACCTAATTGGGTGTATTCATGTATAGATCTTGTATTTAACACTTAGGTATGCATAAAAAAGGTATTTTATGGTCAGTCTTAGAGAGCTGACTGGCCTCACAAAGAATCTTTGTGTCTGATGCACCAGATTTCTAGCAAYCTTGTGCCACTGGGAAGCTGTTAATCCAAGGCATGTGATGTCTTCTTAAACTCCTTAGGGAGGACATTAGAGATGTACATCAGGAACTTGGGACCCTTGTTCTGGGACTGAATGTAGGTTTCTGCATTCTGGGGCCCTTCTGGAGAATGAGATCTTTTGAATGGGACAACCTAAATGTCAGATAGGGTTGAGGCTAACTTTAGATTTTGAACATTTTTATTGTCCATTCCTTGCATGAACTGTGGTCAAAATCATTCTCAGACCAAGGCATTCCAAACTTCCTGTAAACCTTAGATCTCAGAAAAGTAAAGCATTAGAAAAGAGTTAAATCTCAGAAAAGCTCAAATGAGAGGAGTGAATATGAAGAATTTATCCCTGTCAATCACACAAAATTTWAAAAAAAGAAATCCAAGATGAAAAGAATTTTGTTTTTACAAAAATTTTTTTAATGCTTCCCCTAGCGTTTTCTGGGGAAAACACACTTACTTCCTCCTTTTCTGACGTTAGGAGAAAAGGAGAGTCCTTTTTAAATCCCTTTCCTATGAATGCATAATTGGGAAGTTCACTGAATTTTAGTTGGCTAAAAAACCCAAAGGTGGTTGGCTAAAAAAAAAACCAAAGATGGAAAGATGCAAGGAGTCACCTAGAACAGAATAATTTCATTTGTGTTATTTCCTTTTTCAAAATACAGTTATGCCCACAACAGAACAGTGTACTCATTGTATTAAAGCAAGTCGAATTCAGTATAATTTAATGTAATTTCTAAGTAGGCACACATGCTCTTTGCTACATATGCAGAATGTAGAATTCTCTCGGGACTCACAATTTTGAAAACTGCTGCTTGATGCCATCATGGGAGACATTTRAAGGGCCTTGCTTAAAAATATCTGWACACTGAATATTTAGCTCTTTCATTTCTGGAATATTTGTATTTCTGATAWTTTTCAGGCTGAAGTTTCTAGTGCTTCATTTAATATTGTGGTGTGGACTGRAATATTTATGTCTGTTTTGGTAACTGTTTATAAAATCTTACAATCTTAGTATAGTTTGGGTTGGAATGGACCTCAAAGATCATCTAGTTCTAACTCTCCTGCCATGAGCAGGGGCATCTTCAGTAGACAAACACCTCAAAGCCTTAGTTTGTGTTACTTTCTGCTGGTAAGATCCTTGAGTAAACATACTTCTGTAATTGTGGATTTAAGAGAAAAAATTACACAGAGAGTGGGATAATGAGAGCATGTGGAARTTCCCCATTTGAATTGATAATTTTGTAGGACCTATTATTTAATATCCTTAGAAAAATATCAGAGGAAACTTTGGATCTACGCTACTGGTATTAGTCTCTGGTTTTGGTATCCTTATGATTTTAGAAAAAYACAATTTGTGTGTAAGCTCTTACACAGACATGTAATTGCACATAACAATACTAAAGCAGTTTAGAATACTACGTTGTACCTAGTTCAAATTTTTTTTTTTGATGTGTTACCTTCTTGTAGTTTGTTCTGGCTGGCTGATGGTCTATAGGTACATAATCCTGCTCCAGAAGATGAGCTCAATTAATTGAGCTTTTGAGGATTTCCCAGCTTTAGGTGCTTCTAAGGACACATTTATGCTCTTTGACTTAAGCTTTTGACAAAGGGAGAATACTCAGAACTTCTCCACTTCTGTGGCTCTTGCTCCTTTCCTAACCAGATCCTCTCTTCCCATTCCCAGGTACACACTGGTGGATATTTTGCGTGCCATACTTCTTTCTTTAGAAGCCATGATAGAAGACCCCGAGCTGCAAGTGAATGGATTTGTTTTGATTATAGACTGGAGCAACTTCACCTTCAAGCAGGCCTCCAAGCTCACACCAAGCATGCTCAGATTAGCCATAGAGGGCCTTCAGGTAACATTATTATTTTCTTTCTTTTCCTAATTCTTCTTTGTTTTGCAGTTCATTACAAATCTGGGTCGATAAAAAAGACCGAAACAAAACACTAAGGTGTGGGTGTMTAGGCAAGCTTCTTGTGACAAAAGTGTGAACTCAGTCAGCTAACTGCAGTAACTCCTGATGTGTAGGCTCCTTCCTTGCTATAAATATGAGGTAAYTTTTTTGTCTTTATTGCAAAGTGACTGGCTTTCTGTAAATTCAGATGGTAGCTTCTGCAACAGGAAGTTAGAAGTAATCAGTGTWTGCTGTAATTATGCACAGGGATAATGCAATAGGGGTTGCTGTGGCCACGCCAGGTTGTTTTTTTTTATTGATCCTTTTGGAGACAGGCTCTACATAATTTKCTGTGAACGTGTGGGGCCCTGTGGTTGGACAGTTAGCTGGGACTATTTATTTACTCAAAGTTCAGCATGTGCTTGGCTCTTTTTCTAGGTCAAGATTAATCTGAGCAGCAGCTTCTGGGACTGAGTATGCAGTGCTTTAAATTTTTATCAGCTCATTGTAAATGCAGTTTACATGGCATAGGCACATTGGTGAAAAGGATGCTGCATAACTCACATCTGTCTCCTACGGTATTTTATTCTTGTCAAAATGAGAAACTAAAATTGTTAAGGTAGTTGTTTTCTGCRCAAGCCTGAGTTGCCATGTTAAAAATATCTGTAATTCACTCCTGTGGCAGTGTGCCTTGCTTTTAGAAGGACATGTGTTCCTCTTCCATGATGTTTCTATCATTTATACATTTTTATTACTCATAAAGCAAAATAACAGCCTTTCCTTTGAACTTTTTTCACTGTGATAGTGTGATTTTTGAAGAAACTTGTACAGCAGTAATATGGAGTTTTGATCCAACTGATGAAATGGCTCAGCTAGTATTCAACCTACTGTTGCACACAGAATGGTAGTGATATGAGACAAAGTTCCCAGTTCTCATTTTGTTGTATTTCCTTATTCAGCAGTGTGATTTCATTGTCCTCACAACTACCCTAGAAGGCAGCAGTGAAGTGTTCTCGAAGTGTCTGTGCTCTAGAAGTGCTGTGTTTCCTTTTATTGCTTTCAAAGWAGTTTTCTTTTTTGTGYTTTTTTCAAAGTTAGCCATTGTTTWMTGGTTTAGAACATGAAGAAATGCTTTAGTAGTCTTTGTTTTCAAATGGTGGTGTTTTTTCTTGGCTGTTATCCAGAGATGGTTATTTTGAGGAGAGCTGCAGTGAATAATTGTATCTGAAAATATGAGGGGTGAYGTAGCAAACTTCAGGTGAGCTCTGAGACTGCATTCTCCTGCTACCAATTTGTTCATGACTGAATTGAGGAGAAGTCCACTGCCTTACTTAACTTACTCATGCCCCCAGCTTTGTAGTTTAGAATATTCCATGTCTGATGGTGGCCAGAACCTATGGCATCATTTTGAGCCCACAGCCTTCAGTGCTGTTTACTCCAAAACTGGGCATGAAATGCTCCAGAAGAGAGAAGGAGAATGCATTTCAATKACTGCCTTTTATTTTATAAGAAAATGCATAGCAAGAACATCATTCTGAATGATGTCAAAGTAAAAAGTGCTTAATCAGGTAGTATGAGAAARAGCAAGAACAACTCACACACACTATTTATTTATGATCTTTGTAAATGCTTTCTATTTAATTAGAGAAATGAAATTTACTTTGTCTTATAAGATTTAAGAGGGCTCRAGAAGTTGAACTTTACCATTTGGAGAGTTTAAATATTTGTGTTGCTTAGGCAGAAGGGGACAGTGAGAGTGGGATTAGTGGCCACTGAATTTGATGTTWGCCAAATCCCTTTGCCTTCTGAATGAAATCTACTGATTTTGCATTATATTTGCTTAGCTTTCATGGTGAGCAGAATACTCAATATGGTATGTATTTTACAAACTATGGCAGCTTTTGGCTTTTCACAATAGCCTAATGTTTAGGAAATAGCTTTTGAAATCAAGATAAAGAAATACACAGTTTTCTACTGTATAGAAGAAGATGAGTTCTGGTATATACTTTGTCTGCATATGTGTKAAATGGGAGAGTGAAAGGAATCATACCCCAAACTTACTTGTATGAATTAGAAAAACTTCCTAGGTAGCTGTTTCCATGAAAAGAGACTTTTGATCATGGCATTTACAGGGAAGTGATTATCTGTAATCTGATGTGAAATTCTAGCATACCCATTGCAACAGTGCTGTACCAAACAAGTAAGTCAGTGCTGATTTGTAGGACAAATGGTGTTGCTAGACAAGAAGAAAGCATTATGTGGAGATGGGGACACTCAGCTGGGGCTCTTGATGCTCCAGTCTCAGCTCATACACTGCCTTGTGCGTTTGGAAAAAAGGAAGAACACTCTTCTTTGCAGATGCCTGTGCCTACAGCACTCCTGTTTGCTCCTCATCAGTGAGAAGGAGGATTTGCCCTTAGAGCTCCTACACCTTCCCTAGTGGAAAGTCAGGAGGAAAACTTCTTCTGAGAGCTGAAACAGATGCCTTAACTTTAGGACTTTGTGTTGATTCTCCCTAGTGCAGTCAATGTGTGGATGTTTGTGAGTTCCAGTCTTTAGRTGCCCACTTGTCCCCATTCATTGATTTCTGTAGCCAATCACRGATTTTGAGCTTGTGAATGTCACTCAGCAGCTGTGCTCCTGAAAGCAGGGAGTGTTACAGCATCGTGTGCTTCAATACCTGAGTGCCCAGATAAGGTCTCTTTCAAAAACTTTATGAAATTTTGCCTCCTGTACCAGCAATGGGTTGCAATCTCTGTGCTTCAGCTGTTTTTTCCCATAGAAGAGAGAACTTTTGAGAGCTCTGAGGAAAACCAGTCCTAAATTTCTGTAGACAGTGATGAACTCTGAGCAAAAAACCCAAAATGTATCAGATGGTTTCTGTATAAGGAACAATTAAATTGGCTGAATTAATCTGGATAGAAGAAAAAAACCTGTGAAGTACAGAAATCTATAAAACCATATAATCATAGGATAATTCAGCTTGGAAAGGACCTCAGGAGCTTGGCAAATCCAACCTCCTCCTTAAAGCAGGGTCCCTGACAAGGTCAGACCAGGATACAARCATGATCATGGGTGGCTGGAGAGAGTGGACAAGTTGCAGATGCTATTTGTTATTTACRTTTTAAGAAATGGGCATCATCAGGTGATACTAGGAGGAGGCCTGRCTCTTTCTAAGACACCTTTTTACAACATCTAGGTAACTTGTGGAACCCTGTGCCATGAGGAATTCTGAATGTTTAAATTTTACTTTTGTTCAGTGAAAATAAAAAGAGATGAACTGAAGATTAGTAAATATATAAAAACCAAATCAAAGTTCAGAATTCAGAATTCCTTAGGCTGTACAAAACTGGAGATGAGGTGGATGCTGATAATAATCACATATGTTGTCCAAGTTGTAGCTGCTCTAGGCTCTCTTTTCTGGCCTCTGTTAAGGACAGGATATTTCTGTTAAGGCTAGGTGGACTTTTGGGTCAAGTGTTATATATTCCACTCCTTCTTCCCCMATTCTGAAAACCTGCCTTTAATTTTATTGCTTCTGGCACTGCCCTGACCTCTGCTACCAAAACACCTAGCTGAGAACACTTGGGCAGTAAGAGGGAGGATGTTCTGGGTATGATTATTTTCTTGGTGATAGTCTTTTTTACATAAGTCCATATATGTACTTTTTTTTTTTTTAATTATCAAGACAACATTGTTTTCATAAGGCAGGTGAAAACAGTTTCAAAGACTGAAAATTCAATTTGAAAATTATATTGAAAGTTGGGGTTATTATCAGCTCTGACACACAGCTTTGGGGGTAATTATAATTGAGTTTTGCRAAATAGGCATGCATGAATCACTTTAACTGATTAACTGATATTTAGTATTCTAAAAYCTGGACCACTGATTCCTTCTTAAATATTGATTTCTATTTAGTGCATAATAGCAGCTGCATGCGTGACAGAATTTCTTCATGCATGTTTTCACTCAGGCAGGCTGCACATCCCAATGCTTTGCCAAAGTGTGTAGTTATTGGTGGCTGAATGTGAATGCTTCTCCTCTAGTTAAAAAGCTGGTGGAAAAGGGATGATACACATTTAAATGGGGAGCTGAGCATATGCAGACAGTCAGCTTTGTTGCAGAAGACAGAAGACTCTTGATACTGGGACCATGGTGTTTGGAAGATCATAGTGATAGTGTTATGGGGGACAAGGCAGGTCTTTTAACTGTATCCTTTTTTTTTTTCTTTTTTTCTTTTTTTTTTGTAACAGAGGAAG
>CADDXX010000271.1:0-81989 GCA_902810485.1 Alauda arvensis | reverse complement strand
AAGAATTTCACTCCAGCACCTGACACAGAGAAAGTCTCATGTCAGCATCTCCCCCAGCACAGTTCTGGCTATGCTTGCTTGTTCTTTTGGGTTACCTTTTATGTTGTCCCTTACAGTATAGGTTTTGACTATGAAATAYGTATTCTTGTCACTTATTTTATAGGACTGACTCTAAAACCTCTAATTTCCAGTGACAATAACAGTGTCATTGGAAAATGCAATATTTAATCACTGCTTAAAGACTGTGTTTTCAAATGTATTTGTTATTTCCCTGSTCTTTTTAGATGGTTCTCATGAATCCTTATAGCTGTTAAAATCTTTTGAGGTAGGGCTTCCTTTCTGAGAAGAGCTGGATTTCAACCCTTGGCCACTTCCACCATTGAAAATGTTTTCTGGAAGGAGAAAGTGATTCTATGATTCAGGGGAGGGCCACCCTAAAGGTGTGTTTCAACTACAAGTTTCAATAATTCTTACCTGACATTGCACTGAATGTGCCTTATTACCTACAAAAGCTTCTGGGTTTGTTGGGAGGTGCCTTCATCTCATGCTGAGCTATTTGAYTGAAAGCATAATTTAGAGCGCTGCATCTTCTGGCTGAAGGCCACCATGCAAAGTATAAAGAACCCAGGGCAAATCATCAAGTACTGGTAGTCCTCCAGCATTCTCCTCAGAAAGTCTTTGCAAGGTACAGCCAGTCCTCTGAAATCTGCAGTGCATCTTTCTGGTCTTTATGCAGAAACCCCACAGATTGTGCTCCAATTGCAGTAATTCAAGTGCAGTTGTAAACACAGCCTTTGCAGTAGGGATTTTCAATCTGCTGATGAGTATATGGTGAAAATGTAGATTAATTTTKTGAGGAAGATGAAAAAGGTTTTGAAGTGCTTAACAGAGGGAAAAAGAGGACACTAAGGGTGTCGGGAGAAGACAGTATACTTATAAAAGGATAGGGCAAGGTGTTGGGCAGAAGACACACCTTAAAACTGCCCTTCMGTTTAGATTTTGAAATGCTTCAATGTAGACAATATATTTCCTATTTTATGGCTGAGTATAAAATTTTATATGCAATTTTACATTGAGTAAAATGCCATCTCTAAAACAAATTTTTAAAAAGCTATACTGACGTACCATTGGAAAATAAAGATTAGCTTTTTTTGGAATCATAGCTGTCACACATCTTCTGCTGTAACTAACCTTTACCATAGCACCAGATATTATCATTCCCCTCTAGTTCTAGTCAGTGATCACACCACCACTRCAGGGTGATTTTGACAGGCACCAAGACTGTGTTCTTCCTCAAATTCTTAATTCATTTTCCAGAAGAATTACATGGGYTAACTGCATACCTCCAACAACATGTTTCCATTAGGGGATGCAGTTAAATAGTTGTGGTTGATGAGGAATTAYGTATCAGTGAGAAGCTGCCTGAGCCTCTTAACCACTTATTTTCCCATCCTTTATTTTTCGGATGGTTTAGAGATGCAGAACTGCAAGCAAGGTTTGACATATGTTTTGGGCATTAGCTGAGATCCATTGGGTCATGCTTTTCAAAGCATTTTGTTAGGAATATTGAGCAATTGATTTTCTCTGGAAAACGTTAGGACATCTTCATACTATTGCTATCAGTATGATTCAATTCTGTTCTCCACAGAAATTCAGCAGGAGTGCAATTTAATGAGACCAGTGAAAGGAATCTGACTGCTCTATTTATAGCACACTAATTGATCAGGGTAGTCATGGTAGGAGGAAACTTCAGAGAAAATCAATGCAGTATCAAATGAAAGTAGCACAGAAGCCTTTAAAAGACAGCTGTGTGAAAGCCAGTTAAGAATGAATTTATCTGAAGATCCATGGGAAYATCTCGGACCATGTCTGTTCTTGCTTTAAGTTGTAGGAATAAAGCCAAAATAAGCAGCATCTCATAGCAAGGTGAGCCTTACTATGTATTTTTTTTCTTCATCCTCTTGATACTCTGTCCCATTAAATCTTCTTGGTGGATTGTTTTAGTTTTGTATGGGGACTGTAAATGTCTTCAAGAGCTCCCCTTTGRCAACCTTACCTTTGTTTTGTAATGAGAATGGTGGCCACACTGTGTAGGAGAACTGCAGAGCCTCTTGGCTGTGTGTCCAGCACTCAGGCACAGTTCCAGGTCTCATGGCTTTCACTTAAATGCAGGAGAAGATGGTCTGTCTACCTCCATTCTCATTCCTGTCATCAAAATACATGTAATCATAGTAGATTCATGAAGCATAACTGTTTGTACTCATTGCTAGTGTTTCCTAAATCTGTGTAATCAACCTTTGCTTCTTCCCTAATTGCATTTTTTCCTCATGAAATCTGTTCAAGTCCTGAACAGCCCCCTGTTTGCCATCCCTAAAAATTATGGGTTTGTGACAGATTCTCCTTTACTGGGTGTATCTCCATGCTGTTGGCTGGCTGCCCATCAGTATATTGCTTTTGGGCTACTGTAGGAGGATGAAGCAAGTAATAAACTACCATGAAAGCATTTTAGCAGTTACTTGTTTCAGGAGGAGTCAGAAGGGGAACACATGTACACTTTGGTTACTTTGAATGTGCTTTTTGATCTTGTGTTTGTGCATAGACAGAAGTTTTAACCCTTCCCTAAAGGATGGCGAACACAACAATGATTACCAGCAGTGCTGTCCAGGYTGTCAGTGTGTCTCCCTTCTTTCARTGCTTGAATGTGCTTGCAATTAAATGAATAAAAAAACTTGCTTTGTTTTACAGCGTGTAGGATGCAGCATTTMGGTTCGCATTCTGAGGAAGAATGCACATACTTTTTTTTTCAGTAGGATAATTAAAGGCATGGCATCATGAAGTAGATGTATGAATAATTCTGTTTTTCTGCTGCTTCATAAGGAAGGAGTAAATAATCTGCACCTTCTGTGAACAGTTAATTTCCGTGGGCTAATTTTATGTAGCACCAATAGCTAAGCATATTAATGGTGCTGTGTCTTCTGTTCATTCAGTTTTGAGCATATGTAGTGGCATGGARTTGTGGCTTAATTAGGTAGATAAATAATGTCAGAAATATTGTCAATTATCAATATGGTCTTCATCTTCCTTTAAGCCCTGACTGGGAATCCAGTTCCCAATGACATCAGCAGTTGTCGTGGTGAACTTTCATAAGCTAGTCTTTAATCTTTCATTAAATCGCAGGCTAGGAAAGCAGRCATGAGGACTGAGATGAAAAAATGTGCACTTGCAGCACTGATGTGTTCCCTGAAAAACAGGAAAGCCACACTTCCGTGTTTTTGGAAAAAAAAGATAATTTGCTGCTTCAGTGAGCACACTCTCTCAGCCACATTGTCTAAGCAACACCATGCAAGGAGAATTTGCAGAAAGTAAGCAGAAGTGAGGCGTGTGGGGCTTTAGAGCAGCTGAAATTGAATATGATGGGGCCTGAATATGGTGAATGACTCAGCTCTGTCATGTGCAAGGTGTGAGAATGGAGGTAAGGTTGGCAGGTTTAGGACCTCTTTTTCTTGCTACATTGGGCTTTAGCTGGACATTTCTTAGAGCAGCACAGTGCAAATTTAAGTTATTGTTCAGAAGAGCACTGGAGATATCTCCATGTGAGCTACCTGCACAGAGGTCATGTGTGAACTCACACCCAGACTGACCCATGGGAACAAAAGAATGGGACAGAGGGCAGAGTATTTCAGGGCCCATGTGAAGCAGGGTGGGTCCTTTGAGAAACAGCTCAGAGTCGGGAGAGAAAATGGAAACTGAGTTGTTACTGACAAGCCCCCAAGTGTTTGGTGTACTGAGCTGAGACTGAAAGAGTAGAAGTACCTGTGTCATAAGGGACATAAAGGTGCAAGATAAAGCTTTTGTTGTAGAACAGCTCCCCAAAGTAGCACTTTGGGCCAATAAGTAACTGTCTCATTCTGTGCTATTTTGTCTAATAGGAGAAAATTATTCTTCCTCATGAAGCTTAATGTGCTTATGTCATTATTGTGTCTCTAAGAATGCTGGCAGAGGAGCTGTTACTGCCACAGGTCTTCTCAGCAATTTCTTTCTGCTTAGGTCTTGGTCTACCAAATGCAAAACTCTGTTCCTGTTCTGTTTGTCCTAAATCAGTCCTGCCTCCTGTATGGGACCAGATGTTGARCCAGTGCTTCCCTGTGTTTATTCACTCAGTGCCTGCTTTTTGGGGAAAAGTACAATAGCGATTTTTTTTTTCCCCAGTAGATATGGGAAGCCATAATTTTGCACTTTGCAAATGGAAAATAAATTGAAGAGGCAGGGAACAGACTTACAACTTCTTTGTTCTATTTTGCAAATACAGTAATTGAAAAAAAAACAGAAAATAGAAAAGCAGAATCTGGAGGATATGTTTTTTTGGTTTTTTTTTATTACAGATTTTAAAGTTGGGATTGAATTCCTTTAAGGTTGTGAAGTCTTGCTCACAAGCCTTTTATGCTTTCCCTGAGGCTTTTTATTCCTGGAAAGGTTTTTGACAATTTAAAGTTAGTCAGAAGAAGTACATGAAGCTGTAATTTATGTTGCTAGGCATTATTACCCAAGGCCCTGCCTTCTCACACAGATGAGCACAGAGGTGAAACTGCAGAATAGAATCATCTTTGCCCAGGTTGCARAAAGAGAGGCTGTCTGTGAGAGCACTCTGTCATGTTTCCCTACCAGCGTCAAGTTCACACTTACGTCCTTGAGAAATGCCGTTTGCTTGGATGACAGACTGTCACAGGGCTGGGACATAGGTTATTGCTGTGAGATGAGAGCCTTTTGGCGTTCTTCTGAGTCACTGGCACCATCTGTCCCTCTTCCTGAGGTAAGGCCGGATGGAGTGAGCAGAGCCCTGGCATGCTGTTCAGCCTTTTATCTGGCACTCCTGACCTTGCATCGGTCGCGCTCCAGTGGGAGGTTGGTTTGGCATGGCTTGCTTGGGTCCACGTTCTGCAGAGAAGCCTGGGCATAATCTGCTTTGACTCACATATTGTATTGCAGGAGGCATGCCTTGCTGAAAAGCAGATGGTTTCAAAATTAATGGTTTTGCTATTTGTGCAGCATATTGGGCCAGGTGTTGCTTGCTTCTCTCACCCCTCCTTGTTCAGAACCTTGATTTTCTTTTCAACACGCAATAAAAACTTAGAAGGGAATTCAGTCAGAATTCAYACAGATCACARTTCTGGTCACCCAAATAGTGTCAGYCTGGTTTCCCRTTTTGTTTTTATTAGGTGGGTGATGTGTTCCTGTCCTTTCTCTCTTGGKTTTGATCCTTTCAACATGGACTGAAATTCACAGCCCTGGGCTCATCAAACCCATACTGATGAAAAAAACCTCAGCCCTTAGAATAACTTTTAGGCAGCACAAAATGTGGCAGTAGAATATTAAAGATAACAGAGTCAGGTTCCCCACAACATTGTATGTGGAAAGATGTGGTAAGCTCTGGTCTTGCAGACACTGTGGTGTTAGAGGAGAACAGGACTTTACAAAGAAACCCAGGGCTGTGAGATTGCTGGCTGACTGCACTGTGAGGATTGCGGCAACACTAGATAAAATAAAAACGGAGTGAGTTTGAGCTTAGTGAGCTGTTAGTGAGCTTTCAGACAAGCAGTAATGACAGGTGAGGCTTGGCAGGGCAAAACACRAGTTGAGGTTATACATGTATTGACACAGGAGTGACACTGAAATGCTCGCAGGAGAAGAGAGTTCTCTAGGGATGATGTTCACTGTGAAGTGAGCAAGGAATAAGCACTGAAGTCTGTGGGATGGTGAAAGGTGACCCACATCATTGAAACCTGRATCAGGYGTGGATYAGGGAGACTGGAGAGAAGACAGAGAGGATGGATAATGCAGCAACTGAGGGCATCCTGTTTCTTGAGAATTAACTGTAAAATAGAAATGGCCTGAACAGCAAGTTATTTTAGAATGAAATGTACTGTAATGCATTTATATGTTAATGAGAAATAGCAGGAGGGGTGAAAATAGGAGCTGTCACTGCAAGAAAATGTCATCARGCACAGAGTTAGAGGAGTTGGTGCTGGAAAGCCAAATTTTCGCTTTGTTGCCCAGGTAACAGGTGAGTRTGTTGAGGCTGGGAGGTGTCCTGACTATGAAATGGGACTTGGGGATAGAGTCTCRTGTTTGTGTGGGCCATTTGTTTTGCCCTCATTTTTGGAGTCCTAAAATAGATCTGATTTCCCTTAGTGTTACATAACAGTGAGTCAAACCCAGCTTTTTAATAGCTTTAATTAGTTTTAACAAATTTCTAGTTAACACATTTAAARTAATGAATGCTGCTCTCCATCCTTGCAGGAAAGGCTCAGTGATTACCTGCAGTGASTGTGCAGGTGAATTTCACCAAAACTGATCCAAACCATATTTCCTCTTGAGACAGACAAGATGCTCCAGTGCAGGAGGTCCAAACTTTCCCATCCATGATGCTGATGTCTTTCTGTGTCTTTATGTTTTCTTTTTATTCTCTGTKCCCATCTTCATACTCCTGCATGCTCTGGTGCAGCCTCCTGCGCTTCCAAAGCCCTGCAGCTTTGGAGAATTGGCAGCGGTTGCCTGTCCATGGAGATCATCAGAGCTGGTGTCAATTTGATGTGGATTTAAACAAAGCTAGGCCTGCCAGGTTGGACAGAGAATTACTTGCTTGAATTTCAAAATTTTGACTTCTGGTTTGATTCTTGCTTCAGGCATTATTTCTCATATGAAGAGAAAATATCTTCCCTACCTGGCTGGAAGCCATGTCCAGGACAATGCAGTATGATCCTCRCTGGGAATCCTTTTCATCTGCAGAAATTGTAGATGATGCACATGCTTGTGCACATGCTTTGATAGTAAATAGCATCTGTACTTGTTATTGCTTTGTAGTACTGAAAAGCACATGCCAGTATGATAGGTATGGATCAGGGAAGAATTATAGCTCGTGTGGAGTATATAAAACTATATACAGCCTGCTGATCATGCAACAATACATGTGTTGTGTAAACTTTGTGCTCTACTGGAATACACATTGTAAGGTCTTTGCACTGATGCTGAGTTATATTAATTTGTCAACACTTGTTTAACAACARTGTTGTAGAAAAGATGATTATTTTTTTTTTGCAAACATATCTGCATCTGTATTTATTTTAGTGTCAAAGAAAACCAACRCAATGAGGGAGAGTTTTATTTCAAAAGTATAAAATGCTTGTAAATGATTTTTTTTTCTCTGTGAAATGCAAAGGTCTCGGTCACATTTTTTATTTATTAAGAATTCAGCTTGTCTGTTAATGTAGCTCCTATTCCCACTGGAGTCATGCTGTTCACCCTACTGATGATAGGGATAAATTGTTTTTATTATATGCATATGAAGCCTCTTGCATAGAAAAACCATTCACTAGATACTCAGTAATGTAGAACTGTTTTCAGACAGGTATGTTGTTTTGAAAAAGGAGAATCACATAGCCCATATAAGTTACTCTTTAAGACTATCAGAAATAGTTATTATCATCAACATTTACAAGCCTGCATGGTGGRTTTTATTTGTTTTGGTTCTCTCAGTTGTGAGCTCAGACTGCACTTGATTCTCATCTGATGCAGAGTCCAGCTCCTCAGAGGCAGTTAAGTTGCTGTAACTGAGGTTCTCCAAAATCCCTGCATGCTCTCAGTAGATCTGCTGATTAGTGAGCTCTGGTGTCCTTCACTTGTCTCTGATATTCAGATCTGGGCTCTTCTCCYTCACTTTCCCCATTTACCAAATGTCATTACTGATCCCAGGGTTGTTGGTTGAAACCTTTGAGTTACCTGCTGAATTAATTGGAATATGGACAGAACTTAATTCATTATAGCAGACCTTAAATATAAATGACAATTCATTTCTCAGTGCTTTTGAAAAGGAACTGAATGATGGTGAAGACCTGATGGCTAAGAAAGTAATAATGATGCATATTTTGCATGGAGAGTTGTTTATATCTTGCAGCCATTTCTAGTCACTATTTCAGCCTATATAGAATATGGAAAATAAAAATTTCAAAAGAGATGATACAAACAGAAGCATTTGTGTGATACTAATTTTTATTAAAAAAAAGCTATTCAGTAGGGGTCATGGTAGTGGACAAAAACATCTCTCAGGACTCTTTAACATGTATTTACACAATAGACCTCATAGTGCTTGAGTAGCCACTCTGTTTAATTAATGGCATTTAATAGGTTTAATCTGGGTAATGAATGGAATTTTAAAAATCCATAACTGTTTTGTATGAGGCATTTAAAATGGCTTCATGTTTTCCTGAGTTTCTTGCTGGTTTATAATGGGCAGCTGCCAGTGGACAACATCTCTAAGAGAGTGTAACTATGTAGTAATAAAACAGACATGCCCAGGGCTGCTCCCTTATGCTGTAGTGGCTGTGTCCTGACTATTATGATTTTTGTTAACCTAAGCTTGATTCCTGTTTACCYTTCAAAATGTTTGGGAGAGGGATGGTGATTATAACTTTAACTGTTTCACAGTGAAGATAATTGAGGTTCTCCTTCATGAATGTTTCTGGGTGCTGTTAATTGTGCRGTATAGATGCTGCTTGGGATTTTGTAGAATGTTATTTTGTGTATCTTGTGTATTTTCAGTTATGGATCTTCTTATGGAACATTTTATTAGGGATAGGCCTGTCTCTTTAGTCAGAAATGATGGAGTACACCCAAGAAGTCAAACTACTGCAAGTCCACAGTGAGTTCAAGTGAGCGAGCTCTATGTGAAGAACATCACTTTGGAGATCTTGGGTGAACCTGCACTCACCCCTGCAGGCTGATGTAGCAGCACTGGAATGTCACAGAGTTAGTCAAGCTCATCAGACCCATCTGCTATAAACTCTTGTAACATTTGTAGTGACGGCACGATCACATCTTACACCAGATAAGTTGTYGTGCGTGGTGTTTTCCATTTCTTGATGATACCTTGAGACGGTTGAATGCTGCTCTAAAAATGCTGGAGTCAGATGAAAGTATAGAGGATTTAGATAGGCAGAATGAGGTTCCTTGAGTTGTTATTTGACCAAGTCATTGAGGTTAATGCTTCTCCATCTGCAGTGGCACCAGGGGACTTTATACACCCAGGARTGGTCAAGAACCTTCATTACTTTTTTCCTGCTGAATGCTGGCAGCTTCAGTGAGCGCACCAATGTTCAGTTGTGCTGGAACTTTGGGGCAGAGTTGAGCCAGAGGAGAGGAACCAATTACTGAATGCCAACAACCATTGGGCATCATTTTGGGTTCCACCTGGAGGTCATTCTGCATGGCCTCACTTTTCAGGTGCGGTCTGTCACAGTCACAGGACTGGGTCATGAAATTTGCAGCAGTGTGACAGCTTAAAATAGCAAAGCAATCTGTTTGAATACTTGAGGGTGTCTTGGGACACACAGGATTGTGCTTGTCTGTGATTTATTTCATCACATAACTCTCCATATCAGATCTTCATGAAATTCAATTTCTTGTCCTGTCATAAGCTTGTGTTGTGTATGATCACAGCAAGTAAAAGAATGAAATCTGTTATAGTAGCTCCAAGATGCTGCAATCTTATCCATGAAAACAAAGGCTATAGTTCTAAAAATTTAAACAGAAACATCATAACCTTTGACTCTAAAGAATTTCTAAGAAGAATCACAAATCTTCCATAATGACTAAAAAAAATGTTTATGTAAAATTATCTCCTTTCTAGAGATTGTTTTATTTGAAAAGTATCAAATGGGTCAAAATTGAAGCGTTTAATTTTGGGAAAGCTGCCTCCATTGAGTGGAGCATTCAGACACCCTCACGTCCTCATTTACCTCTAGGCTGTATCTGTTCCTGTCTCCAGGAGAGACTGTTGTGCACTGTAAAAAAAAAAAGAAATTCACCTAATAACACTGTCTTTGTAAGGAAATGGAAGCTTAGAGCACTCAAACTACAGCTCCTAGGGCAATAGCAATAGCTAGCAAGAATTGTGAGAGAATTTCCACCCTGCTTTTTTTTTTTTTTACATCTATCTTCCTTCCCTCTCTCCATTGAGTGAACTCAAATTCTAAGGTAGCCTTTGCATTTTGTATACTGGCAGAGATTTAGCTGCTGCATTCTTGTCACAGAACATTTAAATATTCATGCTGCCTTTAATTTTAGTGCTGAAAGACTGTAGTGGATACGATGATGCAGGAATTTGGGCTCAGAAAATGGAAGATTTTTTGATGCTTTGGCTACATGTGAAGGTTTATCGGCCAGGCTCCAGAATGAGCAGAGCTCACTGAAGTACTGCTTTAAATGATCTATTTCAGTAAATACACAGCCAGCATCTTTAAATTGCTAAGTATACAGCTGGTGTCTGATATCCAGCATGTGGCTCTAAGTGTTGTTCATTCAGGATGAGAATAGGTATTACGGGTCTGTAGTACTACACTGTACACATATGTACATATCAGCAAATTTCGTTGTCTGAATTGCCTAAATTAAGGTTAACAAACATGTTAAAAATTATCATATGGTTATTCTAGGTATGATAATTGGATTGAAGTACATTTAAGTGAATTTAAGTGATTTATCTGTGTGTTTCTTATTTGACTGTGTGCTGTCAGTAGGCAGCCTGTCCTCTCACTGCCAGCATCTGACTGATTAATTGATCTCTTTGCTTGATCTGTTTTCCTTTTTGTTTATGTATAGTTATTCTACTGCTTTCCCTTTTTATTTTGGTAGCATCAAATTTGTTTAAGGTCTGTGAAGTAATGTGGATTAAAAGTCAAGCTGCAGCAGCTCTATACATAATTAATCTACCAGTAGGGCACAAAGAACCRATTCTGGTTCCTAGATAGGAAATGCCTTTTGCTTCCTGTGCTGATAGTCTGAGCTGTTAAACCTATGTTAAASTGAATAGGCTACTGGAAATTGCCAAATTATCCATGTTAATAATTTTTTAAGATACTAATTTGCTGTTTGAGGCATAATGATTTTTATACACTGACACAGACACACATGCACTCTGTTTGTTCCTTTTAGATTTCAGTGCAGTTCTGTTCATTGGTAATTGAAGATATCTTATGTCTAGAAAATGAGGTACATTTAAAGTCTGTATCTGCATGCAAAAGCAATATCTCTGTGATCCCACACCTGTTAATACGTAACAGAAGATTTTGTTGGCTTAAACTATTTTTTTGCACAGGTGCAAAAGCTTTCTGACATGGTCTCAACTACAGCATCCATTTGTGAATGGATGGGTTGGAAGAGGCCTGCTTATATTAGCATTGGCTCTGATTCTATTTCAGCTTGTGCTGTGTTGCTGAGGAATGACTCTTGACTGTTCAGCTAAGCGGAGGTAGAAGCTTGTTTACGGTTTAATGTGTAATAATATTCTCACTGAAGTGAGGAGCTTTATATTTCCAGCCTCCTTCTGAGGTAAACACAGTGGTCACAGCAGGGGCCTTTACACACAGGATGTGGATGGCACTGTGTGGTGGTGGCACTGATAGCACGGATGTGCCGGAGAGCACGGCACGATGCCCCGCGTGAGGCTAATGGATGGGGAGCAGGAGACAGCCGGCAGGGTGTCTCTGCCTTCCATTAAGTCCACTCAAGCATGCCATATGCCATCATCCCTCTGCTGGGGATTGAATTCTCTGGTTAGCATCACCCACTAGCACTGGAGCGACAGGAGTAGAAAGAAGAAAGCAGAAAATTTAAGCCGTGCTGTAGAAGAGGGCTGCAAATCAGAATGTGGCTAAATCAGAAAAGTAGAATGGAAGGTGAGGGAAGGAGGATCTTTTAGCATACATTCTTATGGTTCCTGTAAAAAGTAGGGTACACTGGTCTASTGTACTGCATTGCACTTAAGATGCTACAACTTGAATAAACTTTTAGCAGTAGAGCAATAAACATTTTGCAATCTCTAGTTATAAACATCTGAAGATGTTACATATGCAAAGTAAATAATGCTATATTTAGAAAAAAGACATACTTTGAGATGCAACCACCCTTTGTTATGTTGCTAGAGCTAAGAGCAGAGCAGCAAATTGTCAGTTTCAAAATGGAAATTGAACTTCCTTTCTAGAGATGTCAATAATTAATGGAGTTAATTTGATTGCTGCTGCCTTTCTCTGATGTGTGAGCTGCCCGTGTTGCCCTCTGACATTTCTAGAAAGGTAGGCTCACTGGTGGGTGCCAGAATTGGGGAGGCAGCTCATTCCCAGCCTTTGGAAACTGAACTTGTTCAGTGTTGTGCAGACAGTTTGGCAGTGGCTATGTTTTGTAATCCTGGTTCAGAGAGTGGTGCATGAAATGTCAGGGTTTGCAGGTAGGTAAGCATTCATTTAGGTGAAGAAAGCCAAGCACATTTTTGACAGTCACTTGKTGAGTGACCTCAGCCAAGCCAAGAAGCTTGAGTAACTTGCATAGGGTAAATATTAACATCTACCAGCAGATCATTTTTAATTGCCTCTGAGGAGTCTATCGTCACACTGGTTACTTCTGCTGGTGAGGAATTTCAAAMACAGCACAACTTTGGTAAGTGGTTTGAAAAATACCAGCTAAAAAGAAAATTTAATTGCAGTGCATTTTATATTTTTCATTGGTGTCTAACTTGTTTAGAACTGTGTGCTATTACACGGTTTCCTTATGTTCAGAAGGACCCTAATGTGTTTCAGTTTGTTGCCTAGCCTCTGATCCTGTCACTGGGCACCACTGAAAYGAGCCTGGCTCCAGCTTCTTACACCCTCCCTTCAGGTATTTATGTACATTGCTGAGATTCCCCTGAGTTATCTCTCCTGCATGCTGGACATTTCCAGCTGTCTTAGTCTCTGTCCTTATGAGAGATGCTCCAATCCCTGAGTCATTTTCCTGGTCCTTTTCCAGACTGTGTCCTGTATGTCTCTGTTTGCTTTGTACTGGGAAGCCCAGCACTGGATCTTGTATCCAGACAGTTTCAGAGTTGAGTTCTTTTCTCTGTGGGTATCCATGGGATGTGAACTGAGGCTACTGTTGTTTACTCTTGCTGAGAATACATTCACATGGGTTCCACTTTTATCTTAGCACAAAAATATCTGCATTTCTGGTTTTGATCTCCCAGCTCCTTGCACATGAATTTTCAACAGTTTAAAAAGTGTGATTTTAGGAGAGACCTTACCATCACATTTCTTCATTACTGGCGTATCCTGATAGCACAGCAAACACATTAGCCTTGTCCTAGATATGTGTGGYAAAACATGTAACTATTTATTTTCCAGTCATTGTGAATCTCTGTTTTTTGCTGGAAGATTTCCTCCACAGAAGCTAGCACAGGGACACCCATGCTTATTTGGCTTTACAAAGACAGGGGGTTGATGTCTGAAGTTAGAATTCAACAACAGTGATTTATGGTCCTCTAGAGTAATAACTTGAATGACAGTTCTCCCTCAAACAATATTGAAATTCCCTGGACTCCCAGGCATATATTGCATGTGTTTACCACCAGCAGTCATTCAGGAGTGCAGAAGAGGGAAGCTGAAGTGGAGCTAGCATGTARGAAATCATATCTTTTCAAGCACCTTTGTAAAGATAAAGTATAGCTGAGCAGTTCAGACTAAGGCTTTCTTTAAAGCTGAAAGGCTGAAATAAATCTTTGTTCTGTACTATGACAACGATATTTGAACACTTTTTGGAACTGGGAATAGATTTGTCCTGTGGGGAACTGACCTCTTGAAACTATATATGCTGCATAGTTCATGATACCTCTACACTTAATAAAATATAATACTTATTAATGGATCTCAAGTCAATACTCAATTTCCTCAGTAATTTAAAGCTTAGTAATGCTGCACTCTAGATCTCAGTGGCTGTCCTGAGCTGATTTTTCTTAAATAACTATCACTCCAATTGTACATTTCAGTTCAATTCTCAGGACTGTCATTTGCATGGAGTAACAGATTAAAATTGGAGGGCTAAAATGATTATGGCTCTTAGTGCATACTGCAGTGATGGATTGATTCTTCATAATATGAGGAAACACATGGCTCATGAAATAACTCTTGAAACACTATAGTTTTCAATTTATTGCATTGTTGTAAATTGAAACTTACAAAAGGCTAATCCAATTTTAATGCATTTTKCCTGAAACTGAGAGATACATTTTTGGAGGAGATTTGAATAATAAAATTGTAGGCACCAGTTTAGAAGTTCTCCATTTCCAGGGGAGAAAAAGTGAATATTACGGTAGGAGAAATGGTATCTTTCAACTCAGTAACTTACTGGCACTGGACATCTGTGCAATGCTATCTAAAAACATGAATTGTTGCCTCTGTGCAGGGTCTTTCTTCACCTTATCCATCYGCAGACCTGTGTGCCCCATTGCCTGGGCAGGTTCAGATCAGGTTCTTGCAAATTTTGACAGAAGTCAATCCTTAGGCTGGATCTGGTCCTAGGAGATTGTCAGCTGGAATGATACATGAAATTATGGGGAAGATAAAAGATTTGGTATTTGTTTACCCTATATGAGTTTAGGTCTGCAAAATCAGTCTTGATGTGTGACTATAAAACATGGGTACTCCATGCAGGAATACTTTATATTCCTCTTTCCCTACCTTCCTGTGAACATTTTGAAAAGGGGCTAGAGAGAGAACAGGATTAATGTTTTTCTCTTGTGCATCATAGTAATATCTTGATATCTCTCTCTGAATTACATTTTTTATTTAATCTCTGCTGCTCCTCGCTTTTATCTTATGTCTATGGTTTCTGCCTTGCCTTGTTTCTTTCAATCCTCATCTTAATATTGTCCTAAAATATCCCTTCATTCCCAGGTGCTGTTTAACCTACTCATATTTGAAAGTGGTCAGGTACAAGGAAGGGRGGTGGTATCTGATAACTACTAATGCTTCTCTTTGAAACAACCTCAGGCCTGTGGGAAGCTTTCTGCATGATGAAAAACATCCTGACAGTAATCCTGTGGTCAGCATTTTGGCAGAGACCAGGGGCTGTTTGCACAGTCTCACTGACAAGAGGGTGACTTCAGGACAGGGTGGTACAARCTGAGATGCTGGTGTGGCATTTCAGCTCTTGCTATGCAGTCCCTGGTCAAAGAATTTTGGAATATGGAATCCTTTATGAACAGTAATTTTCCACATTATTTTCATTCCACCAGTACTATGAAAGTATCGCTATTGTATTTATGCACAGCAGTTTGCAGTATGGTGTTTTTTTCTCTTTGTTTGTAATCCTAATCTAATAAGACATTCACAAGCTGCCTGGAAAACAGACTTTTTTTTTTCCCTATGGGAATTTCCATAGAAGAAATCACCATCTAATAATTGTCTATTGTAAGGAATGATTTTCATCATGGGGTAGAAAACAGAATAGAATAAGCTACGTATACCTTCCTTCCTAATCCTTTTCTGTCTTTGCTGATTTGGAAAGTAGCATCAGGCTGTTAAAAGTTTTGTGTTCTTTTCCTCCTTTTTAATACCTCACATTCCAAATTAAGTGTTAGAAAGGAGGCAGTGATGATAGTTGAAAACAGTATTGTCCTTGAAAAACAGCATTTTCATTTCTTTTTTAATATTAAAACCTTCATTTTCAAGGTTTAAGCTAAATGAATAGGCCAAGAACCAGTGTTCAAAACCCCAAGTCTCCTTCAAAAGGAAGAAAAATTTCTGAAAGAATTTCCCAATTTCTTATTAAAACTTAAAAAAAATAAGGTCAAAACCTACTGAAGGTAATTTGCAAAGAAATGAAGTAATTTCAGATTAAAATTAAGGTTTTATACAAAATACTTTCTTTATTAAGCCTACATAATTAAAAATTGAGAGTGATATAATCCCTTTATCCAAACAGTGAAAGCACAAAATTGATGTAGGTTTAAATTTTATTAAATTTATATATAAACATTCAGACACATATGGCAAAATGACTTTTAAATTCCATCTAATTAATTTAAACAATATATAATTTTTATAAGTAGCATATTGAAATGAAAGTTGGAAGACTACTTGGAATTAAAACAGAAACTTCAATAAAAAAGGCAATATTCTCACTGGATGGATACCATCTCTCTTCTCATTTCATTCAACTTAATATAGTTCTGTATGAGCTGTAAGATAAAATGACAAATAGAAATGAAAAGGACTGCCAAAAGTCAAATTGCTTCACTGGAAGCTTCTTAGCAAAATGACAACATCCAGTTCTAGATAATTAAATCTTATTTTGTAGGAACGCCACTGAATGATGTTAATTTGCCTTTAGGTACTGTGCTTTTGCTTGAACACAGTAACAAAAATTTATTTGGGCACTTTTTTGTTTGTCTTAGAAATGGCTCAACATTGTATAATAAAAATGAGAAGCTCAGACTGGGAGAGAATGACATTTTAGTCTTAGAGAGGTAAATCATTAGTGAAGCTGTTCCAGGGGTCAAGCAAAATTTCACCACCTGAGACTTTTTTGGATCTGAACCTCAAAGAGCCTTAACAGAGAGGTACTGGGGACAAGTCTCCTGTTGTTAGACAACCTGAAGCTTAGCTTCTTCAGAACTTACTAATTTTCTCAAAATGAGCTAGGGTGCTTCTTCCCTGCCAGTCTTGTTGCATGTTTGGTGATTCAGAGCTGTCTCCCAGCTTCCAATCTAGTTGTGTTCCTGTTCTCCTCTGTTTTGGTGTCACCATTGTAATTTGCTTTGAAAGGTTCTTTCCTCACCTGTTATTTGTTCTCCCTAGTGTGTTTAGCATCTGTTTCCTGAAAAAAATCTAACCCGAATTCTTTTAGATGCCAAAGATTCACTTTCCAGTCTCCTAACCATCCAGTCCTCACCACTGGTTCCAGTCATGTCTTGAGCATAGGTGATCAGTCTTGACATAAAAGTTGGTTTGTTTTGAGGCATTGCAAGTGCTCATCTCATGGATGGATGCTGGCAGGAAGTTTGGTATTAGAAATGCCTTGTTCTTTCCTACCTTCAGTGAAAGTTACAGTTTGGTAGCAAGAGAGATGTCCTTTCCTGATGTGGATAGCAGTGACTCTTGGTTCCTCTGGTAGTTCAGCTAAGGGTGTGAACTATTCCTTCTAGTCCAGAGCCTTCTCTTTCCATGRGTTTCCGTAGTCTTCTCTATAACATGCTAAAAATTGTTTAGTTGTGATGCATTTTGTTGCAGACAGAATGTTTCAGTTTCTTTCTGGTGGAGCTTTCCATTATAAAGATACTGTTTTGGTTCATCATAATAATTTTTTTTTCTCCCTGAAGTGCTTGATATTTCAGGAAAGCTAGAGGACTAATGTATTATTTTCAGGAAGAAGTCTTAAGCCTCAGTTAAGATATTAATAGTTTTGTATGCTTTCTTTGAACTTGCAATTTTTGTTACGAAGATAAGGCTGTTGCAGTTTTGACTTTGTAACCTCTTGTTGTCTGCAGAGGCTACAGCCTGAATTCATCAGAGAACTCAAGTGCTCTGGATCCACAGATCCTTAAGCAAAGATTGTGAGTGTATTCATTATGTTTATCTAGACTGTCCTTTGAAGGATGTCTCTAGACTGTCTACAAAAACAGTTTCACTGCACATAAAGGACAGCAAGCCCTCAAAAATAACCCCAGAGCACACATGCCCAAGCACTCTCTCAGTGTTAGTATGTGGCAAGGTGTGTCCAGACAGTCTGTTTGCTGTAGATGTGCAGCATACTTTTAAGGCTCTGATGACAACGGGCTGCCAAAGCACCTTTGGGCACACAGTGGTCTCAGCAGTTTTTGAGACTGCTCTTCTAAAAGCTGTGGAAACAAATTTGATTACAGTACTGAGTTCAGACTGAAGGCTGCTTCATTAAAAGTAGACTTCAGAGATTTAGATGTAGACACAAATGCTCAAGGAGGGAAGAATGCTGTGGCCTTTAAGAAGTTCTTTGATTTTTTGCATTTGGTAGAGATAAAAAATATGGGTCATTTTAATGATATGATAACAGCAGTCCTGACACCGTTAAGACTCACATTGGTTTTCAGTAGGAATTTGGCACTTTCATAAGTGCTGTTGAAAATGTCATATACTGGTTATTACCTGTGCTGTAAGAGTTCCTGCTGGCCAAAGTGGAGCAGGGGACCCTCTGTGAAGCCCTGAGAGTTGGCTCAGGTGATAGCCCTGCCCAGCACAGGGTGAATGTGGAATGTGGTGTCTGGCCAGTGGGCTTCTTAATACGTGCCAAGGCTGGTAGCAGGCAACAGCAGCTGGGTCATTGGGGAGGAGGAAAGGTAGTTTGTATAAATTGTGTTTGGCAGAGAGGTTAAAATTTCTGCGCTGTGAGTCCACAGAACCATTTCACAAGAGATGGAAACCCAGTGAGGGATCGTTCTGTGATGCTGTTGGTGCACTGACAGTCCCCCAGTACTGCAGACAGTAGTGCAGGGACGTGCCTCTTCCTTGGCAGCCTCCTGTTAATTGTCACTTGTGCCTGTGGTCTCTGATGGTAGCTGCCTGCTTGTCTGTGTCTATGGCATGGCCATGTCACAAACTGTGCTCATCAGAGACAGGCAAAAGTTAYGTTCTGCTGCCGAAACAGAGGTTACAGTGAATGTGAAGAAAAATCCACCCACTGTGTATACATAATTAGTTCTTTTTTGCAGTTTGGTAATACCCCATCAGATTTATTACTTTTCCAGTCAGAAGCACAGCTCATTTTATGGCTGATCTCTATTTCTTACTGTTTTCTGGCAAGAGATTCCTTTTACTTAGAATTCATGTGATTCATGGGTTACAGGCTCATCTGTTGAAGTACAGTATGTCTGCAGAGGCAGTTGTGACTGCCACCATGCTTGTAACCTAATCTGCATAAAACCCCAGAAGATTCAGGGATTTGAAAGAAATTCCTACTTCCTGTTTGTGTAGGATGACCATCTGTCTGGCAGATCCCCATTTGGAAATCAGGTGCATCTGACAAGAGCAAGACAACCTTCTGACACCTGTTTCTCCAGCAGATGTAGTTGCTTATTCTGCTTTTTTATTTTTTCAGCAGGTGCTTTTGAGATTTGCTTTTGGATCTACTTTCAGCAGCTTTTGAATACTAGTCTAACCACTGTGTACAATGCAGGATCATTCTGACCAAATCACCCTTTCTCTTTTTTGGACAAATTTTTGAGGGTCCTGATTACATCTAAGGAAGTGCTTCTGAATCTGGGCACCACTGTTCAGTCAGAGAGACTGATAAATACCCATATTCTTTAGTTCCAGAAAATGCCTTCAGAATTTCTGAGAAACACTGAAACAAACTGGCTTTTAAGATCAAGTGGCATCTTCTGTTTGAGAATCATTCTGCATATATTTGCCATCCTCCATGTAACATGGTTTCCAAGTTGCAAGAGATGATAGTAGATGTGTCAAAATGGTACTTTTTAAGGATAATTCTTTTGTCTGCTGGAAATTTTGTATCTTTAAAAAGATACAGAGCATCCTGAGGCCACATTAAAATACAGATGCCTTTGGCACTCTGCATCTGTGTTAGTACATGTCAGTTTGCCTATTGAGATTTTCTTATTCAGAAATTGTCAGTTTCTGTGTGACTCTCAGCTCTGCTGAGATATCTGCTGCTCTAAGTGTGTGCTTTTTTGTGCATGGCACGCAGCATGGAGCACTGGATTTCTTTGCTGGAAAACCAGCTGTGATAATCCAAATAAACACAACCTTCTGTAGATGAATTGTATCTCCTGTAACTGAAGGTTAAGGTGCCATCCAGTGATTTATCCTTCCTAATGGATTTGTTGGATCACTGTGATACAACATAATTTACTACCTTTAGCACATCATAGCTGTGTCCCTAGAATGGTGTTTAAGGATTTACAGTACTGAACAGGGTGAATTATGTGTCAAATTACCAGCCATCCTGTTTGACATTTAGTTAGTGCTGACAAGAACTGGGCATTTAGCAGTATGAGGCTTCTGCAGCAATCTTTTGATAGGATTGTTTTCTTTTAAAGCTGCTGTTAATCAAAAGTTTCTGGAGAAAAGCTTCAGAACAGACCATTGATTGCATTGACTGTTGAGCTCTGGCCAGCCAGATGTGAGTGGTGTGTGTTGTGGCTGTCATCCTCCCTGTAAATTATTGTCAAGGTACTGCCTCTTTGATGGAAAATCCAGCAAGTTGTTACAATTTGAAGGCAAGAGGTACCTGGCTGTAAAGAGCCCCTGGGTGAGGCATGCCTGACAGCATGTGAATGGATCCTTGGAGAGGAGGAAGTGATTCGTACTTCATTTTTCCCACAGGTCTAAACACATTCGCAGAACTAAAGAGGTTCTGTGGATATGCAGGYAGTTGTAGTTTGAAGTCTATCCCTATCTGGAAACATTTAATGAAAGATTTCCTTCCTGCAGTTTCTGCCTTCCTTTTGTGACAGTTTTTGATTGCTGGAATAGTTTATTATTCTTTTCTTGGCCAATTTGTTGGTGTGTACTGTATGACTCAATGCTTCAAATAGTGCTTTGCAGATTACATCAAGGCTGCTGGGTGCTTCTGTAGGGCCTCCTCTCTTGTCTCCAGAGGAGGCAAAATGGGTCTATTTGCACAAAGCACCATGTCAGACCATTTGATTGCCTCCTTTTGAGCCTTTGATGCCAGTGGCACAGGCCTGAAGTTGCCTTTATTGCATCCACATAGGAGGAGGTGTAGCTGGAAAGGATGAACTTGTTGGTTACCAGTGTGGTCAAATGGGAACTGCTGCTGCTCTGAGGAACCTGGTTTTGATCTAAGTGACTGCTTTGGCTGCTTATGCTGTGTCACCTGTTGAATTAAGCTCCAAATGAATGCTATTAATTTAGTAAGTCTGTATAATTAAAAGAAGGTTCTGACATAAGCCTGGGAAACAAAATGGGAGATGCATCAACTACACCTGTTTACACCTCATTCCTCCCTCAGGGGTTCAACTCTAGGAAACATAGGAGCTGGCCTATTGCAACGTTTGTGCATATGATCAACCAAGCAAAGACAAAATGAGGACAATGCAAGGAGTTTGGAAATTGTATTCCAGGACAGAGTGGCTGCCCTCCTCAAACTGCCAAACCCTCTGGCATATTCTCTCAACTCAGAAATTGAAAATGCATGTCAGAATCTTTTTCTAGTGAATTATCTGCCCTTTATGATTTTTAGCAAGTAAAAAGAAAGGCCATTACTTCAATACAGATATGCTATCCTTACATTTAAGTTCCCAGAAGGCCTCTGACTATGTGACAAGAATTACTGTCATGGATATTGCATAACGGTTTATGCATAATGTTTAATGCAGTCTCAGTTTTATGAAATATGGATAATATTGGAGATATTTTGAAYAGTAGTTTAGATTTACACTTTCTTTTTAAGGTGGAGACGAGGGACATTTTTAGTGCTCTTCAGTGACACAAGAAGAGCTGAGATTGTTAATATTAAAAAATGAATAAAGTCCCTAGAAGTGAAGAAGAGAAAAATTTATTGCATAGATGGATTATGGGCAAATCATAAATGTCTAAAGCATTTCTGGAGGTTAGAAATGCTGTGCCTTTACTTGAATAGCAAAGCTATCACAACACACTCTGTCCAAGGTGTGTTGCTCCTTGGTGTGGAAGGTTGGAACTCAACTGAGAGGATGCAATTTTGAATAATCTTTCTTCTTAAAGGTTTATTATTAATGTGAAGACATTCAGAAGAAAAAAAAAAAAGGTATTTGATGCAAGTGCTACATATGTTAGAAATTGGCTCAAATTGTATGCATTTGTTTTGTGGCACACAGGACAGCTTTCCAGCTCGGTTTGGAGGAATACATTTCGTCAATCAGCCRTGGTATATCCATGCCCTCTACACAGTAATCCGGCCCTTTCTGAAGGAGAAGACACGAAAAAGGGTATTCTTCTTTTTAATTGTTTATTTCCTGGCAGTTGTCATCAGCAGGTGCATCATATTYTAAGAAAGTAGATGAACAAGAGATATCAGCTTGCTATTGGGGGAAATGTTTAAATATATCTGTATCGTAAAGGGTACCTTCAGCTGTTTTAGAAACCTACACGACATTATCCTTTAAGGATACAGTCAAGCAGTGCACTTAAATGTATTCTAAAATGTAAGCATATGCTTGCTCTTGGGGGTTATATAAAAAATATTGCCAACATTAACGTTTGTATTAAGATTGTATTCAATTCCATTCCATTTAATTTCTGTTGAAATTATTTGTGTCTTTCTTTTAAAAACAGAGTTAGTGACTACAAAATCCTTTCCTAGTGTGATTTCCTTGACATTAGCATGAGCTAGAATACCCAGCTGGCATCTAGTAGTATTAGTTTGCAAATACTAATTTGAATGAAAGCCAATAAAAGGGAATTTGTGTGCATGCATCTGTGCATAAACACGAGCAGCCTCCGAGATGYTGCTGAATTTGTACCACTTGCATCAGTGCAATTAAATTAGAGCTTGGTGGTGATAGTGCATAGAATGATATTATTTCTGTAACAGGAACTTTGTCATCCAGGAAAACACAATCAATATCATGTACAATGGTACTACAAAGAATCAGCCCCCTAAGCAGCTCTGTATTTTTTCTCCTTGACCACACTCTGCAAGGCCACAATGATCCTTGGTGTTGAGCTGTTTTTTACTGACAGATTATGCTTGAGAGGCCTCYGGTATTTACAGATTTTGAACTATAGATCACAAAGCCTTTTATRTAATATCTGTTATAAATATGCAAATGAAGCCCCATTTTGCAGGACTCAGTTGCACTCTGTTGACTGCAGCTTCTGCAAAGAACATTGTAGTGCCAGAAATGTCTGAGGCCTTTTCAACTCAAGTGCTGCATATGCAGAACTAGGGAGTAAAGTGCAGCTCTTAGGAGTGTTACAGCATTAAAAATAAGTGACAAGGCAGTTGAACATAGAGGCTTATCAGTTAGAATCTAAATTTTTTTTAGACACCTGAATCAATGGCATATATTTTCAGAAATGCTGACTTTTTACAACTGTTTTTTGTCAATACCGAATACCTATAAAAAGTCGTCAGGTGGTTAAATATTGATTTACAGTTCTAAACTTAGTGTCAAAATGTGAAAGTTATGACCAGCACATAAAATTTAAAATCAGCTTTAAAACAATTATTAGATGCAGAATAAATAATTGGAAAAAAACCCAAAACACCAAACCCAAGGGAATTCTCTTTAGATTTTTTATCAGGCTTATTATTTATCTTTTTTTAAAATCCTGAATTACTGTGTATTTTTTAATTTGTCATGTAGATTTGCAACTAATAGTTATATTCAGATAAATAGAGTACTAGGCTTATATAAAAGCAGTTGCTAAGAAGTGAAACACTTAGCTGTAAAGGCACCATAAAGCAAAAAACTTTCACCATTAATAAAAATTCTTTCACAAAAGGATAAATTCCTTTCTGAGATGGATAAAAATCAGTGGTTTTGCATGGTCATATTGACTGTCCTGGATCCACAGATGACTGTAAGGTGGTCAGAAGTAAGCAATAAAAGACAAACATGTATTTGGTCTTTGTTTTTCTGCCTTTTGAGTTTAACTCTTATAAATCATGCTAAGGGTATAGCTGCCCAGAGGAGTCCCTGCAAGGTGARGTGGAATGTGAAATACCTCTGAGGGAAACACTAAAGTTAAACATACATRCAAGTATTTATATCACATCACACTAATATACTGATAAATAAAAATAAAGTTTATATGAATATCAGTCTGCCAAAACATTGATGGAAAATATCAAGTAGTCCATCAGTTATTCCCTCAGTGTTGTCACAGGGATTACTTTACTGTTATGACTTACTTCCTGTATTGTCAAGTGTAAATGGCAGTGACTAGATTAGGGAAGAAATTTCCATCACTGTTATCATTACACTGCACAATATATCTTATTTATAGAACTCATGGCTGCATGCTGAAAGTCAATATGTATTCCTTGTTGTATTTGGTGAATATTATTTTTATTTATTTATTATTATCTTAATTTATTCWCTTAAGTCACAGAATTAGGGAGAGCAATACACAAAAGATTAACAAGGCAGTTTGTCTACCTAATGTTCTGTCCATCAGTTACCAGACACCAGTTCTTACCCTCCCTAAGTCCAGTTCCCTGCAAACATTTAAGGTTATTTATGCTTTAATCACTTTGGAGATTTATGAACATAGTATGACCATGCTTAAGGCAGAAGTGACATGTGCCTTCCTCTGCACCTCTGTTAGCCCAACACAACCAGAATGTTTTAAATTGTACAATGTCCTCCTAATAATGAKGATGTCATTTGGGCTGTGATGTTTTTTGGTGATACCCCTGTGTTTTTACCTGCATGCGTACATACAGATATTCCTGCATGGTAACAACCTCAACAGCCTGCATCAGCTCATACACCCTGAGATCCTGCCTTCAGAGTTTGGAGGAATGTTGCCCCCCTATGACATGGGGACGTGGGCAAGAACACTGCTTGACCACGAATACGATGATGACAGTGAATGCAATGTGGACTCCTACAACACTCCCWCAAAGGATATAGAAAAGGACCTCTCTCCCAAATCCATGAAAAGGTGAGTTAAAGGAACTGTTGTGTTCTGGTATTACCACAAGGTTAACATTTGCCTTCTTCCTCGTTTATGAAGCTGTAGTATTGCATAGGAAGACAACTGTTTTTTCCCCCTTACTTAAAAATCAGTGTTGGTGAGAGATCATGGCCTTGATTATTAYGTATCTGAGTTGTGAATTCAGTGCAGCTGAATATTTCTGGGGTGCCATCTAGGTTGTGTACACAGCACTGTCTTTGGAATAAGCTGCTATCTCATCTCAGCCTACAGTACTTGTTRGAGAAGCAGTGCTAGCTGGAGTGAGCCTCTGTGAGGAGGTTAAATTTGGGCCAATTATCTTTGTGGGTGGTATTGTTAGCTCTTATCTTCCCCCATCTCATAGCCCACTGCCTGGTATCCACTAGCCTTGTAGGTGCCAGGACATTTGCAGCATCTGAACCTGCAGTCAGAGTGACTGCATGCCTGAGAAAATATGAGGAGAACCAGGACCAAAATCAGTGTCAGTTGTTACACTCAAGTCTGGTAAATATCCTGGCATTCTAATATTCTTCTCTTTGAGAAGGTACAGTGTAACTGCTTGCTGCATTTTACCATTCAGAATAAAGTGTTGGAAGAGCTTAGCCACCTCTATAGTAACTATGGAAGCAGTGAGGTCATCAACTTGGAAGGGGTGAATCTGATCCAAGCGTGCCAGGGCAGTAGGAGAGAAAAGGGTAAAGATTACAACTGTGATAGAAAAGGTAGCAGAAAGGGCAGCAGAAAGGGCAGCAAAAGTCAGAGTGCAGATCATAAGAGGCAGGCCTAACAATGGATCAGAAAAGAACAAACATGGCAGAAACCAATATATAAAGCCATTAAAATTATTAGGATATGCTAGGCTGGGAACCCAGTTTCAGGGAGAGAAACTCTGGAAACAGACCAAGCAGGATAAAATATTTTCAGATGTCTCAGCCAGGAAGATGATTTTGGCTGGAAAATACTGCCTAGACTGGTAAGGACAGTGTGGTTTAAAAGGGAGATATTTTTGTTGAAACAGAGGCGACAACATAAGATTGATATAGGAAATAAAAAAAAAAGAAAAAAAGCGCTAAAGTTTAAGGATTTTGTGTTGAAAAAAAACTTCCACTCTGTGGAAAGTGGGAAATAGCAAGAAACTAGATAGAAATGAGCTAGGAGAAGAAGTTAAAAAAGGTTTGGAAACATCATATGATAGGSATGCTGGAATGGCTGCAAACCTGGTCTCAAATTCCCAGTGGGGTAGCTCTGGCCATAAATTCCCAGAGCCTCCAAAATCCCCAATGCCTAGATATATGAGGCTAGAATTGTGTAACTAACACAGTTAATGGAGAAAATGGGACTGAGAAAAAGASCCAGGGGAAAGGTGAGAAATACACTTATATATGATTTGCACCTATTACAAGAATTATGAGACAATAGAGAAGCTGTCTTAGACAGAAGGATGGAATTTAGGAACTGAAGTGCAGAAGTCTTTCCAGTGCAAAATGATGTTGTGAGAGTAAATAACTCCATCCAAGGATGCAACAAAAAAAAAAAAAATGAGAAAGCCTGTGACAAATTCTTTTGGAGCAGCCTGTTTGGAGCAGAGTTTTCCAGATTTTCCTGGGTAAGTATAGTATTAAGGGGAAAAGCAGTGAGTTGACCAGATTCTTAATGATTTTTAATTATTATATTAGTTTATTAATTTCTTAATTATAAATGATTTAAATTTAACTTGTTTTTGAAAAATCTTTTCATACAGTATTACACTGTGTAATTCAGTGTACGCTTCAAATTGACTTTCTTTCAGTCTGGGTGAACTGACACAGTAGGAGACCTAGTGCAGAAAATAAACATGTTGAAATCTGTATCTATATGATATTTTGCTAGAATTTCTTCACCTTCTAAGCATTCTTTCTCAGTTAGCATGCCTCCAGCATCTGCTGGAATCCTTGTTGCCTGCTGCTGGACATAAAAAGTACTAAGCAAACTTACTGTGCTAGTACTGAGACTGATAGAAAGTCCCAAGTCTTCAGTGTATAAAGTGCACAGACTCTGTTAAAACACAAATTGAAAAGTTAAGATAAAACAGATAAAATCTATTTCATTAAAAATTAAATTTAACTTGGATTCAGCAACTGATGGGTTGTTTCTCTCAGTTTAAACCTACAGTCAGTATGATATGTTAGTGCAGAAGATCTTTAGGATGAAAAACCATGACTAAGGCAATGAAAAGTGCTTAGCTTAAAAAAAATTCACAAGCATCTCGCAGATCTCTGACAATTATCTTGCTCAATCTGGCTTACCATTTTAAAAGTAGTTTACTCTCCTGAAAGGATGTCCTTTAAAACCAGAATCCTACTGAGAATTCATTTCTTTCTTACTTATTTTCTTATGTAATTTGTGCCCCCAGTGTGAGCCACTGACATTCCTCCAGATCTYCTTGAATTTTTGGATGATCTCACCTTGAAAGGAAGGTTGATTGGGGGAGGATGATGGGGATAAGGAGGAATTAATGCCACCTGTAGCACAGACCTGTGGGGAGAACTTGTTTGTGTCATCTGGCAACGTTGCAGCTGTCCCAGCAGTCAGCTTTARCCTGTGGCTGACATCCTGAGGCACCCAGCTGGAGACCTGCATCCTCTTCTCACCTAGCCCAGCAGGGCAGRTATCTGTGTTGATAAACTTTGCAGAGGAGCTGTGGTTTGGTTCCTCCCCTCTGCAATGGGACTTTGTAGTATAACTCTGTAATATAACTCGGTCCCACTGTGTTTGCTCAGAATGTGTTCAGTAATGTTTGTGAAGTTATTTGGGAGATGTAGGTAGAAGAGAAGGAGCTATAGACTTAAATGTTTTTTTCCTTTCACATGCCTTCATTTGTGAATTGCTGCTGAATGGGATGGAGCATGACAGTAAATTTCTGTTTAAAACYGAGTGCAAACTATTTCTCCTTCTTCATTTGGGCATCTAAACTTACAAACCATAGATCAGGATTTGTGCAGTTTTAATTGTCACACCTGCCTTGGTGGTTTTGGATGCCCTGGGAATTTATGGCCAAAGCTTCCTCACTGGGAATTGGAGGCCAGGTTTGCARCCATTCCAGCTCCCTTTCAGTTTTCCCCAGATGAGAATGGGAAACCCTGTCTGCTCAGTCATTGTCAGCCAAGGGAAAGGTTTAGTTTTAGCACTTACATCCAGTTGGCAATCCTTTGAAGTTAATTTGCTTCCACAGCAATTTTTATCATGATGAACTGGATTTTCCATGAGWGCAGCTTCCCACCAGCAAATTTTCAATCAGCTTTGCATTGGCACAGTATCTTGTGAAGATTTAAAAAAAAACCATTTTTAATTCAGTGGTTTARCTTTCTGCCTGAGGAAGTGACTAGTGTTCAGGATGAGTATTATTGTACACTCTTAATTTAAAAAGTTTAAATTATACTTCTCACAAGAGAGATGATCATGTTTTTAAAGCTAATTTTCTTGATGTTAGTATTAGTATGAGAATGGCATAAATATTATTAGAAATATACTTGTGTCGAAAGTTTTCACCTAGGTTCTAGGTCAGATGTTTTTGCTTGTGTTTTTGTAAGTTTTCYTTAGATTTTTTTTGAGAAAGACCTCATCAGCCTCATTCACTGGTTTCACTGGATGGTGCCACTTTATAATAGATGGGATTGACTCCATATGCTTATCTTAAGAAAGGTTAGAATTTTTAAAGGTCTTTCTCTGTASCCCTCTAAATGGGCAAATCTGTAGCAATGCTGCAGGCACAGWGTGCTTCCACTGATCAAAAATAGACGCCTGCATTGTAGAGATGTACACATGTTCTTTAGTCATCTCAAATCTTCTTTATAGAAAGAAAGAGAAGCAGGCATTTCCTGCATGAGATTTTTCTCACTAAAGGAAACAGCTAAGAAGGGTTGCATTTACTGTACCCTAAAAGTGGCAGCTTGTTGATRAGCTGAGCCATAACTGATGTGAGACCCCATCTTAACCCTCCAGGCTTTGTTTTCAATGGAACATTTTGATTTCACTGGAGACTTGGTTTTCCTCTTTGTCACATATGGCTGTTGCAGGGCAGCAGTACCATGTTATGYTTCTGGGCTGAATCAGAGAATCTAAAGAAATTTTACAATCATCACTGAATTTGCCCTGATCATCCTTCCCTGCCCTGTTCAGYTGAGCTGAAAAATGAGTTTGACACATTTGTCCGCTGCTCCAGTAATCCTGCTAAACCATGGCACCATTCCTAGGTTTGGCTCAGGGTCTTGCACTGTTGAAGTAAGATGCTATTCAGAAAAGGAGCAACTTGTGCTTCCAGCTRACACATCCCACTAATTGCAGTGTGTGATTAGCCAGCTGGGTGGCTGAATTTACCTTCTTTGCCAGCCCAGTGCTGTATAACCTTCTGGAGACATGGTCAGTGCTTAAGTCACTGCAGAGRACACTTCAGTTTGCTCTTGTGTGTGGAGGACAGAGGACACACTCCCTGCTTCACAATTTCACTGAAGAGAGGATCCACTTTATTCCACCTTTTTCTCCAATATTTACAGATCAGCACTGAGCCCTTTAAAGCCCTGTCATCACTCCATGAGGGTATTTCCTGATGATTTGAAATGATCAGATGCTTGGGTAATGCTGTACCCTTATTTATAAGTCCTGACAGAAATTAAAATAAACAAAAGAAAGCTGAGATTTACCCTCATTTGTCTTGATCTAGAAATGTCAAATAAACATGTTGTCCCTCTGCAGGTCTCAGTCAGTTGTGGATCCTGGGGTGCTGAAACGCATGGATAAGAATGAGGAAGAAAACATGCAGCCTTTGCTTTCACTTGACTAACAGTTTTTGAGCATTGGACATGAACTGAGGTGGAAGGCACTGCCTCTCAGCAACAAGCAAATCATTGGGAAAGAGTGTAACTGCTGGAATCCTATTTACTCATGTTAATGTAGCATATTGGCAACAGGTGTTACTATTCTGCCTGAATTCTGGATGCCCTTTGGTGAAAAAGAAGTGGAGAAAAAAAAGAAAATGAAATAAAAAAGAAATGGAATCAATAATTTATTCTGTAAGTGCCAACTTGTTTGTAAATACARTATAATCCTCCAATTTTACTTTGTAACTTAGGGTAAACAAGTGCTATGGAAATGAGTGACTATCCAATATATCAATGAAGTGCACCATWAAAAAGAGAAGAAAACGTGTTCTCACATGCACACATGCACAGAAACATAATGAACAAAGAAAAAATATCAAAGCTGTTTAAATGTTGTCCTTCCCATGGGAAACCAGCTAGTACATTGACTACTGGATTTTTTTCTGCAATGCTCACRTAGTGTGCTAAGATAGAGAGAGAGTACAAGCACTTGGGAGATGCTGTAATCAGTGGGACATTTCCTAACTGTAGGAGTCGGTTTCTCAAATAACACTGGGGTTTAGGATTGTGATTTAACATAAGCCATGTGCATTGTGAGGAAGATCACAGGTGAACTGGTACCAACTCTTGGATAGCTTTGTTGTATAGCTGTATGGGTCTTGAGGTTTCTTCCCTAACTTTTCATTTACACAAGTAACCTGGCTTGRTACCATAATCTGGGTGTTGTAATGTGGGACACATTGGAGTTACTTCTCTAGCATTTTGGGTGCACATCAAGAATTTTTCCAGAACTCTGTTTTCCCTWAGAGTGAGACATTAGTCCTCTAAATACAGTGTAATAACTAGTATCTGAAAGTAAAGACTGGCAGCAGAGGTTGATCACTGAATTCTGTGCACTGGGAGACTGGATACATATATATATTTTTACCAATCTCTGACAAGCATACAAGRTGACATTGTTAGATAAGTATATTTCATTGAAGGTTTATACAAGAAATCATACCTATTCAATGTACTTAGATATATTATAGATTGTATATTGAGACACTGTCATTATTAATAAAGTAAAACTTTCCATAGATCAACAGCATCCCACTCCAAGCAACGATTAATATGAATAAGTTGTAGTCAAACATCTCAGCCTATAGTTTAGGACACCTTTGTTTTGGTTGTAGTGTAACTGTATATACTGATTGTGTGCCATAATAGAGAAATACATTTTACCTCAAAAGGGCAACAGGTTTCACTAGGATTGGGTAAATCAGCTGAAACATAGGGGCTGCATCATCTCTTTGTGCTGGCTGATGTGTGTGCAGCCTGTGGTATGCTGAGGTGAGAATGTGATTTCTTATTAGGACTTAACAGTCAGAGTGGGAAGACACAGAGGGTGCCCAGCAATACATCTGCATAATTATAGATATTGTAAGAGCATGTTCAGGCAGTGCAGGGATTAGTTAAGAAAACACTGACCACAGTGCAGGTGATATCTCACGGCAGCCCTGCCTCCCAAGTGCTAGAGTTTAAAACATTTCTTCCATCACCCCAGTGATTGGTGAAGTTTCAAAGTTACTGATTATAGGCCACCTCTTCTCATCCAGGATGATTACAGCTGTGGGATTTGGTAGGCTGAGTTAAGAGCAGAGAGTGAAAACTTGAAAGTCTGTCGTCTCGAGTTTAGCTGTAAGTCCTGTGGTGGCAGCTTCAGCATTTCTCAGGGCTGAGACGACCCTGACTCTTCCAGCATCACCCTTGATTAGCCCAGGCAACAGACAGATAAAGCTTTCCTACTTCCCAGGTCATTAGCAGCACTGATAAATAGTCTATGCCCTAATACACCATCACTTGAACTCACCTTGAGTCTGAACAACTCACTGCCTTTCTGCTTCCCTAATTCTGTTTTCATGGTATGTGTTAGAAATGCAGAGAGGAAAGATATGGAACCTGAACTTCTTATCAGTCTGTCCTACAAGTTGTCAGTAGTAGAAACTGTCCTAATACTACTTCTGTGGTTTGAGAGACTTGAAGAAATGATAAGTTCTTATATACTATTTTATTCAGTTCTATTTTTCACRTTCCTTGTAAAATGCTGTATAAGTGAGATGTGTCTCCAGTATTCGCATAAGTGCCATATTTGAATGTATGTTGTATATTTCCACACTTCTGGTTAGTAGATTAGTATATTGTCATAGTTCTRATTTAAAAATTCTTACCACATAAAACTAAAACATCAGTAGAAATTTTCTCCTTATAAGGGCTTCAGGATTTAGTCAGTAYTCCACATGTATACAAGCTGTTACACAGTGGTGACCATGGATCCTTTTGGATACATGGGCCAGAGCAGTGTAAGACAGCAGAATGCTGATWTCAGAGTACACCAGCTGTCTAATCAAAAAATGCAAATCTGTTCCACTGTATAAAGCTGAAAATTTGTTTTGAAGCTTATAAATTTTTGTTTGAAAACCATTTGTTTGTGCACTTAACTGTAATTTATGTAATATTTTCTGATGTCTGATTTCAATTTTAAGGTAATGAGTATTAATACATTCTTTCCAGAAAGTGAAAGTAGGATATATTATAATTTTGTGTAACTGGGACCTCATCTTTYAGCCAGAACAAAATTGCTTTTTCAATAAGATTCTCTCTGTTGAAGAGTTGGGCTACAGGTCTTCATGGCTGCASCTTTTATTTCACTGAAGCAAATTCTGACAGTGGTAATTGCAGTTGTGACATTGAAAAAGAATATGAAAATGGGTAAGAGAAATAAATATACTTTACCTGCTCTCAGTATTCTTTGAAGGCATTTCTCTTTTACATA
Source organism: Alauda arvensis (assembly GCA_902810485.1). Classification (NCBI taxonomy): domain Eukaryota; kingdom Metazoa; phylum Chordata; class Aves; order Passeriformes; family Alaudidae; genus Alauda; species Alauda arvensis. Next base: position 49,839 of record CADDXX010000271.1, on the reverse strand, counting down.
TCAGGGTACATAAAGGGTTCCACCTTTCTTGTAGAAAATCTTTATAAGTAGTTCAATTTTTATTAGATGAATTTGGACTGAAAACTTTTTCCAATCTTTATTACCATAGGAATTGCTGTCTAATTTTTATAGCAGAATTGAAGTGCTAAAAACAGAATGCACATGCCTGGGAGGAACTCCTCTTAATTTCTTACCTTTCTTGTGTATTGGGTAGAATAAAACCTTGTTGTAATTATGCATGCCAATATGCATATAAAAATATCCTGCAATATGAGGAACTTAGTGGAGATACTGGATATACCTGTCCAATTGCATTAAAAAAAAAAAAAAAAAAAGAAGGATTAAAAAAAAGTGTAAAATTGGATAGTTTGGGGCCTTTGATAAGATCTAGAAATATCCTCTTACATGATGACTTTTCCAAGACACAAATATTTAAAAACAGATGGAAAAGTTATGGAAACTTCCATGACCAAAACCTCCTTGTAATCAGAGATGTCAATAGACTCTTGGCTTTATRGAGACAGGTAATCAGACCCACTAAGCTCCAACAAATACACAGACTCCCTCCCAATAGTTATTAGTTGTAAAATAGTTTGAGATGTCTTTACAGAAATGTAAATTTACTGTATAGCATATTTAAAAAGATGTTTTGCACTCTACAGACATGCTATGCCTAGTCACAAGCTGAACACAGAATTAAGGAAAAGAGGAGTAAAAGGGACCTCAAGAGGTCACTGATATGTGGAGGAGCAGATTCACTTAAATGTTGCTCTCAAATGTTTTAGCTCAGTACCTTGCATGGAATGCTCTTTGTATTATTTAATCACAGTCACAGCCAAGCCTAAGCACATTACCTGACAAAATTGTAACCTGACAGTATTTTGTTCATGCCTTTTATTATATTCCTGTTCTGTTTGGGAAATTAAAGTTTGTCAAGCATCATAAAAACTACCATTTAGTGTTACTTGGAAAACATTTTGCAATAATCTTTGGTCATATCCCTATTATTATATTGTTTCTGTTATGATTATCAATGTATGTATTTGTCAAGTTTTTTGATAAAGTCATGTTTAAAAGAGCATGCAAGAGAGAAAAAACTGAAATCAATGAGGCCTCAGGATTTTATTTAGAATATTGAAATGGGATTTTAGGGGGAAGCTGAGTTTGGATTTTATAACCTTCAGTTGTGTCTGGGGAATGTCCAGCTGAGCTATTKTCAGTGTTGGGTTCCAAGACAAATTTAGAACATAAATATCAATATGAAAGACAAGAGCAGAAGTCTCAAAGGACTGTACTGAAAAAAACACTTTATCACATGGCTACCTGGATCAGGTCCCTCTAAGGAAAGGTATCTTGCAAGTTGTCTGTGAGTGTGTACTTCTGTTACTGAGAATAGTTCTTTTGTCCACAAACTTCAAAACACTCTAAAGTTGAGAAAATAATAGTTATCCCATTTCTCAGGCAGTGAAACAGGAACACAACAAATTAGAGACRTATACCAATGGAAGACATTTTTCTATATGGAAAAGATGGCAATTTGATCACTCAGTTTGATTTTAACTGCAAGAGAGAAAATAATGTGTCTGTATTTTGTTAGGAAGGTCTTGTTGCTGATTCACTCATGCCTAGTTTCTTTAGAACACTTTGCCATGAGACCTTTGCAAACCAGGGGTGATTTACTTTCCTGCGGAGTTAAATCTGAATATACATTTAACCATTTCTGCTGAAAAAATGGCAAAAAGGGTGTATGTCCCCCAAATGAAATGCCTCCCTGTCTGATTATTGGGAAAAAAGGTAGTTTAATCCAAAGAACCCCCCCAAAAAAAACCCAAACAAAAATTGCCCTGTAAATAATTCTGTCAGGGATGAAACAAGATACTTGTTCTCCCATTAACTGTACAAGGAACATCAACATTTTGTTTAGAGGCATGGTCAGGTGACCCCAAATAAAAGTGCAAGCCAGGTAGATAAAATCCCCAAGTCCTTTATTGCCTTGTAACTTTGAATGATCCYGGGTCAAAAGTCTGTATTTAGCAGATTGACTTGGACATTCCTTTCAGTCTGCATTTCAGCTTTCAGCTACAGAGGAATTTTTTTTCCTGTCAGCTTTTGGGATCTTAATTTGCTTCCTTGGTAAGGCACAAAATGGTGTTGACCCCTGTTGGGTTGCACAATTTGCAAAATGGTTTTGTTGTTAAAAAGTAACAACTTGTGCAGTGCTGGGCAGTGGTGAAGTTGAAACATGGGTCAGATGTTCCCACTATTTTGTCACTCCTCCTGTGGTGTTTTGTGTGTGTGAACTGCTTTGGTTGATAAAATCAACCAAATTGCCTGATATGAATTTTAAAATAAGAAAAAAAAAAGAGATTTCTGCAATGAGCTCAAATCTGAATTGATCAGCTATTGCTGTGGAATCCAAAGGAGGGGGGAGGCTGCACACAGGTGAAATAGAGAGACCTCCAAAGGAAGATGCTGATAATTCCTTATGGTACATGTTTTGTTAAAATGTGGCCAAAGTATGTTGTCTGCAGAGATGGTGGTCAGCCAAATCTGTTCCCTCTGAATCAGTGGCTTAYAGTAAGTCCTCTCTAATAAAGGTAYGACAAAGCTYCCTTTTGCAGAGAATTCACTTCYAGRGAATTGACACATATCTGTCAATTTGCAGTAGACAAATGGCAGGAGTTAATTAGGATTTTTATTTGATATGGARATGCTGCTGTGATTCCTTAAAGAGGCTGTTGCATCATCAGCAACAAACAGCAGTGCCTAAAGGCAGGCATCTCAAATCAGGTCCCTCGGTTAATAAAAATTTAAGAGTAGAAAAAAATCAAGGGGAGAGATAATAGAAGATGATAAAATACAATAATTAAAAAATCAAAACAGAAGCAAGCTTGCAGTGGAAAACTGTATGAATGGCAAAAGTGATATGATAGAATTTGCGTTAACACTTCCAAGAAATTAATCAAGCCTATTATGAGTCCCCACCTTCCCCTACATTATGAGCAGAGTTTCCATTTTTCACATGGTTTACCATCTGTGGCCACARCAGAGTTTCCCAAATCTTTAGAAGGTGAGTTACTATGTAAAAGGGTAGGTGCTGCAGGTGAGCTTGTGAACAAGATGTAAGGGATCAGAACACGATATCAGAGCCTCACCTGTGGATCCCTGGAATATAAGAAGTGCTGTGTCCTGCCTGGCTGGAGAAGTTGTTGAAGAGAATAAAAGAAGCCCTATGGCTGTAAGGAAAGGTGGCAGGGAGAAAACAACATTAGGGATTTGGGGTGAACTGGTTAAACATTTTAACAGTGAGGGAGGCTTTCACCTGCTCAGCAACATCAAAGAAGACTTATAAACCCCATGAGACATCTGTCATCAGGAAGGAGAGATAACATGTTTCTCACTTTCCCACACAAACTCAGTTTCAGTATATTTAAACCCGATGCATATGCTAAACCTGAAGTGCCTCTGCTGCTGCTGTTTCCACCGGAGCTCCCAGCATGTGGTTAACGTAGCATGTGGGAGCTGGAAGGGCAGAGCCCCCCAGCCCGTCCATAGGAAGAGAAGGGAGGGATGTGTTCTGCAAAGCCCTGCTGCAGAAAAAAATTTGTGGGAGAATTCAGCTCTTGCTCGAGTTACAGCCTGCATTGCCCTGACARAAGTATCAGCGCCTACTCTGTGGGAAGCTGTGAGTGGAAGTGGTGTGGGAATCTCCCCTGCAAACCTCGGTGTCTTGTGCTAATTATGCAGCCTTCGAGSCGTGACTGGTAATCTGTGTCCCGTGTCTTTAAACAGTGCTGCTGGTGATGTTATTGTAGCCATTAGTCACTCAGAGCAGAGATGATTTAAAGGAAACYGACAACTTTAAGCATTACACTTAATGCCTAAGAATATTAAATTGGTGATTGTTRCAAGTAATGCCTAAGATTATGATAACTTAAAGACTTCCAGGGTTTGGTTGCATTGTATCCTTGATGGGACTTAGTGCATAATCACATTCCTTTAAGTATGGTTGTCCCTGAGGTTCCCATGCATCTTTGATGGARCAGTGGTAGAAGGAATTAAATTGTAGAAAATGTCATTCTAAAGCTATGAATATATTCAGAGGGGCATGTTTAGACACTCTTAAGAAAAATTGTTTTGCAGTTTGTTAGTGTTCAGCTTGAGAATAATGGCTCTTTTAAATCATTTCCTTATCTGGCTCTTTCACCCCATGCATTGCTGTGTGAAATGTGTTCTGCTACACATTCCCAGCTTTTCATCCCTTTTCCTGTCCTCTTGTGTCCAACAGCATCCTTCTCTGTGTACTTTATGAATAACTGAAGAAAACTGCAAGAAAACCCCAAAGCACTGATAATCTGCGGACTAGATCTTGGGGACCAGTATTTTAAATATTTCCCTTTTATAATTGTCTGGTTAACAGGGTRAGGTGGAAAATGAGACCAAGGCCAAGCACATCATAGGGGAATACAAAACAGAAGAGTCTGGCTAGGAGTGATTTAAGATGTTACCTTCTCTGACTGTTAGTTGTCACTCTTCATGTAAGAACTACTGCCCTGACATTTAACCAACAACATATTGTGGAAGTACTCATGTCCCAGTGAAGGCTGTGTACAAATCATGTTAACTCTGTTGATTCTGCACTCATGCAAATACAAAAGCACTCACATGATGYATTAATACAGCTCTGTTATGAGAATAATGATTAACAGCTAGTCATGGTGACATCTAAAATTGCAGATTGGCAAACTGTGCCTTAAGGCTCTTGTGATCTCTARTACTTGCATAGCAGTAACCACTGAATAATGTTCTGTTTTCATGCAGCAATCTAKTTTGGAGCCTTATGGAAAATATTGTAGTACCATATCAAAATTCAAAATTAAATTACAAGAGTAATTTACAAACAGTGCTCCTATCCTCAGGATAAAATTTGTTTGTTTCTCAGTTTAGTACGTTAGGACTCAGGGGGTCTGAGATTTGTAAAGCCAGGACAAGTTTATTAATCATGTTCTTTCTCTGTAAAGTTCCAATATTCTCTTTTCACAACTTATTGTCAGTTTGAATTTTATTCTTGGACCTAGTGAAATGGTCAATTTTGGTCTGTGGTGTTCTAACCTAAAGTCTGAAGATAAAGCAACTTTGTGAAACATCACTCTCTATATTGTGTATTTAAATATCACCAATTCTCTGTGATCAATAGGCTGCTTTGGAGAGTGCTACTACTTTAAACCATCATTGATTATTGAGGAAGAATGACATTCTGTTAAATAAAATATGAYCGTATGAAAATTAAAATACATATATATTTTTGTGTTTGTTCATGGGAGTGTTTGTCTGGCTTACATTGTGCTAAAACATACATGGAAGACATACTTTAACAGGATGAACTGATTTTTTTTTTACCAAGGCATTGAAAGAAAAATACTGAGCGGTATGTCAGCATGAAAGTCTGGTAACTCTGAATGTTTCTTTCCACCCATCAGTAAGTTTTAGAGAGTTAACATATTTCACATTTACAATAGCATTTTGAACTGTTACTTGGAAGTCTCTCTTATCTCACAGGTGAAGATCATGTAGAGATGCAACACAAGAAAAGCTCATTCTTCCCATAATTCCTACTCTCCTGCCTCTAAGCTTTGCCTGTGGTGTGTTCCCTAGCATTGTATTGTGTTCATTGACTTTTCTTTTAATGCCACATCAGGGAGAAGTGGTATTAGGTCTTTGCAGACATGTACCTTTCTTCAGGAAAATGATTGTGTTCTCAGGAGAGATTAACCACGGTAGGATAGAGAAGGCTGTGTGACATTGGAGCACTGCCTGCCAAATGACCATATTTCATTCTAGATTTTGCTTTTCCCATGGGAGGGGAAATTACAGTATTGTGTTTATGTGCTTCTTTAATGTCATTTTTTAGTATGCCTTGCTTTAGACAGAAGGACACTCATCCACCTCTTCTGTACATTTTCCATATTTTTTTTTTTGCTTACACAGATTTAAAAAAAAACCCAAAACCAAAATTATGTTTCACACATAATTTTCAATGGTGTATGCAAATGCATTCCTTATGCCAACATGTTGAAAAATGTTGATGGGTTCTCATCTATGTGGGAATGTGTGTCCCAAGTTGACAAGCTACATGTCAATACAGCTCTCTGCTCCCTTGGAAATCCCTCACTTGCAACCCCCAACTGAGCAGAGTTGAAGCCCCTATAACAGTGTGGTTTGCAGTGCCAGTGTTCTGAGTTATAACCACTACCCATTTGCCATCCTGCTCTTCTCAGTAAACAAAGTGATCCCAGTGTGTGCACCTCTGGGGTGTGTGTGTGTGCATGGATGTCTGCTTCTCTCACCCTGACTCCGATGTTGGACCCCCTTCCCTAATGTTAGTTTTCTGTGGGGAGAAAGACAGAGGCCCCAAACCTGGCATCTTGTGTTGCCATGTGACAGCGTGTTGTGACATGTTCATGCTGGCTGTCTCTGATGTGGAGCTGGCTGGAGCATCCTGCAGTTCACGTGCAACTCCAGTACCTTCAGTTCCTACCAGAAGAGACCAGTCTGTGGGCTGGAGGATGGGGGCAAGAGTGCCACATCTGCCTTTGKTCTGAGGGAACTGGGAGGCAACAGGGACCTACCCTACTGTGGGGTTACACACATATTATAGCCATGAAGTACCATAAAAGCAGGTAGGTGGGCAGAGGAATGCTTTTTGCTCCCCGTAGGCAGGAGTTCATACACAACCTCCAGTCAAAAGGAGAATGACAGTGTATCTCCCATCAGTGTAGTGGCATGGCCAGGAGGATGTGCAGGAGAATGGGAGTCTTGTCTGTGGAATTAATTASCTACAGCTCTGGTGCATCCCACAATAGAGCTGCAGTGATGAAGGGTAGAGGAGTGGACAGTGAAACTGGGAGCTGTGCTAAGAAATTTGATAGTACTGTCTGTCAGTGTTTACACAAATCTCTGTCTGTTGAGAACAATGTGAACAAAGTAAGTGTTCACAAAGCCRAACATCCTCTGTGTCAGTAGCAAATACAGTACTTTGTCACGTTGCCTGCATGATTCTCAGCACTGCCGTTTTCATTCCCATGAGCTGAGTAGTGGGGGAAAGCAGCCCTTGGCCTTCCAGACATCTACAGATGGTTGGCCAGTCAAAAGCCCTTCCAGTACCTGAACCCTGACCAACAGCATCCTTTCCCCTCYGGACAGATTACTGGGCTGTCAAGAAATCCTCTTCCCATCATCCATCAGCTTAACTGCTGAAACCCCTGAAGATTAGCAACTGAGAAAGTGCCTATGTAGYAAAAATATGTCACACTGGTCAAAATGGAGGAAATATTTTTTTTTTACACTATCATGCTATTCAAGTTTGCATAAATTTACAGAAAAAAATAATGAAAAAATATCATTTGAATATGGCTGTTTAAATTTTATCACCATCAGTGGTAGTGCAACAGAAAACAGATAATCATATGGTTTAATAGCATTAACTTTCATTTCAGTCTCTGAAAATAAAACCTTTTTTTAACAGACATGTAATTTCTTTCTCATGGAGCAATGAAATAAAAATGTGGCTGATTTTAACCATATCCCAATCCTGGAATCACCAAATAACCCTGATGAAGAAGCTGTTGGGATGCTGATCTTACTGAGATTTTTTTTTTTTAGATTTTGATGTACAAAATCTATAGATTTTGTAGACAAAAAATGTATAAAATTTGAATGTGAAATAAGAAGCATTTAATTAGTTTCTAAATAAACACGGTAGTGGGAAATGACACTATATTCAAAGCTTTACAATTATTTWTTTTTCTTTAATGCTTATACCCTTTTACAGTTCAGATCAAGTGACCACAAACCAAGAACATACCCTGAAATCTGGAAGTGCTCAGAATAAGGTATAAGGTACAACTGTGCATAAGGTATAAGATACAACTGTATACTATCAACTGGATTTTTTCTATTAAGGATTTATATAATCATTATTAGATCCTTTTAATGCTCATGTATCAAAGATGTCTTTAAGAGATGTGGTTTGCAGTCACTTTAGGGAATTATGATCTTCAACCTCCAGAATTAAGGACAGAGGGAAAGGAGCATATCTTCTAGGAATGTGACATTTTATATGGGCAGATAGTGTAAGGACAAGACGGAACAGTATAAAACTAAAAGAGGAGAGATTTAGGTTACATGTAAGGAAGAAATTCTTTACTCAGAGTGTGRTGAGGATGCTCCATCCCTGGAAGTGTTTGAGGCCAGGTTGGATGGGGCTCTGAGCAACCTGGTCTAGAGGAAGGTCTCCCTGCCCATGGTAGAGGAATTTGAACTAAATGGTCTTTAAGGTTCCTTCCCATCCAAACCATTTTGTGATTCTAAGATTTAGCCTACTGGTAATTTCTCACTGTGATAAAACTGCCTCATTATAAGAATTTAGTGAAACACAGAGGCAACTGCAGTACAGCGTGGAATAATTAAAATTCAGTCATTAACTGAGATTGACCTGAAGTCACAATTCCTGTGAGTAACATCCTTTGCCACTTGATGTTTGGTGGAGGATCTTGCAGATGTTTTTAGGGAAACTAGGGGTGTGACCTACTATCATTGCTTTTTCCCTTCTTTACATTCTCTCAAGTTCATTRCCTTTAAATTTCTCTGCTAATGCCCTGAAATATGAGAGGAAGTAAGTGGATCTACTAGAGAAGAATTTCTTTTATCTTAATTTATTGCTATTTTTCTGTCTTCCAATTTTATTTATAATGAGGATTTTTGTGTGCAGGTTTTTCATGTGGTGTTAGATGGTTTTAAAATTTTTTTTAAGTTGTTTTGGTTTTTTTTGAAGGGCAGGAGGGGGAGGAGATGAGTCAGTCCTTTTTCTGTTTCAAGGTAATTCATCAAATGATGTTTTCACAATCCTGCAGTTACAAAATTTTATTTTTGATTATCAATTCCCCCCAGTTTATTATTCAAATATTTTCTGTTTTTAATGATTAAATATAAYCAGCTTAAAAATGCTTAATGATGCCAATTTCCTGCCTAGTTWCCCTTTCCAAGAAGCACCTTAACAGTGCAATATAAATCCCAAGATGACAGCAATTTACACCTCTGCAGAGACAATAAAATGCAAATGATGTGGCTTATCTTGAGTATTTTCCACKGGAAAGAATTAATTTTACCCTGTCTTTATTCTCACACATGGAAGAAAAAAAAAACAAATAAAAGCACTAATAGGATAACCACTGATTATTTATTTATTTATATCCTATTCTAAAGCTCAGGTAAGAATTTATCTACTACAGARAGCTATCAGGGGAAGTTGGGTGTTGCTTGGGTGCTACATAAAGAAAAAACCACCTGCCTTTTACCACTTCTTGTTTGCAGAGGGATATTTGTGGGTTTCAGACTGCAGAAGTAGGTTTGTGTTTGGCTGAAGTCATTAAATAATGAGAGGCCATAGAGACCAGTTACAGCACAGTTCCTTGGTTTGCATTTCAGATATGGAAACCTCTTCTTTATAAATTATACTTTATATGGGTTTTAGTTTCCGTGGGATTTTTGTCACATAGCTTCCCTGAACAGAACTGCTGCACCCTAGGGAGAAAAGTATCAGTGCCATCACAAAACTAATTTTGGCAAGGCAGAGAATAAAACTGTCAGCYTCTCCAAGCTGAGACAGTTTCCCAAGGGACTTTTTATTTTGTGAGGAAAAGTACCGGAGGCTAGTACCCATACTGGTATTGATTTTAATGTTCAAGTTTGCAGTCATTATTTGCAAGAGTATTTTGATTAAAATGACCTGACTTTGATTTTCCTTCTCAAAATGGCTYTGATTTTCAAATTGATTTTCTGTCTTTTTATGCCATGTAACTAAAACAGTTAAGGTTGTTTTGTGGTTTTTTTTTTAATCAAGCCTGCTATTCTGATTATATATTATATTGTTATATATTATATATTATATAATATATATATAGTCTGATTATATTAAGTGATACCATGAGTCTGAATGATTAGCGTTGCATTTTTTAAAGGAAGTTTTGTTCTCAGGTCCTGTTTGGTTCTGTGTCTCATTTGCCAAACTACCACAATTTCTCATGGAAGAGAAGCTCTTAAATTGAGTGTGCTCTGTTGCTTGACTTCTGTCATATAAAATCATAAGTCAAAAATATATATTGGTTCCTTTAACAGATGAGCTGAAATAAGATTAAAGAGCCTAAGAGRACACTAAAAGTCACTTCCTGATTTACTGAACTAGAAAAATAATCATGTCATTAACTCCCATCTTAAAATGCAAGACTAGTCTTCTGAAAAGTTTAGTTAATGCTTGCACCTGCTCTATAAATTTAAGTAATTCACTCCTCAGCTTTATTGCCTCCATCCTCAGACAGTGAGGTCCATAATTCCAGGGCACAGATGATTAATGCCACCCTGTTTGGATTCCTACATCTGTGTGATGAGTCAGGCTGTGTGGGAAGGGACAGTTTTAAGCCTTTGAATTTTTCCCATCTTTCTCTATTCTCTGAGCGAGACTGGTCAGAATTTGTCCAAGAAGTTCATTTCTACTGAAGATTTTGGATATAGCAAAGGAATTGTATGATTACAATTGGAACTGTAAAACATTTCAATGTCATCTACATTTTTGAAGTAATTTTTAAAGCAGTTTAAATACGTTTATTTTGATAAAATTATTCCTTTGATGATATGTTAGTTAAAGTAATGGCATAAAATACTTCTGCTTCAATTTGGATGTTTTATTTTGTTAAAACCTTTGGGATTTTTACAATTCATTWTAATATGAGGCAAGTGTAAATTCAAAATCCATATACTTTTGTTATGAACTAAATTTCCTTTTTTATCATTTGTTTCGATCAGCATCTCTTGTTTGCTATAGGTGCCTTCCAGAAAGGTCATGATTTGATTAGTATGTACCTCCACTCCTTCAGAACTGTATTCATCCATTCAAAGGTTTGTTCTTTTGTTTCTTTTCCCTTCATCCATCCCAAAGCTCTGGCTTCATCCTCTGTCACCTGATGACAGCCAAAGAGATCTTCTGAGGTGTGTATTAAATACATAAGTTTGTGACTTTGCATTTTTCTTTTAAAAACCCTACAATTCTGATATGGGTGTCAGAATCACTTTCTAATTTTTCACTTTCACAYGTGAAAACCAAAAAGTTTCTCAATACTGTGGTAGACAAGGAGCCCATGTGTATGAAGGAAGCAAAAATAACCACAGTGGGGAGGGGGAGGGATAGACAAGAGAGAGGGAAAGGTGAAGATCCAGAGAGACATTGAGAGCATTAGGATAAATAATGCCATGCTCAAAATATTATTCCAGGATGTAATGGTTTCCTTTCCTTTCTGATCAGCTCTCAACTGAAAATTGATTTACTTTAGCAGAGAGCAGAGCATGTTATTGTGTTATTTTTAAAAAAATTGTATTCTCTTTGCAGTGTTGTTGACTACCATCAACAGTCAGTCTAGAAAGTACAGTATTGAGCTTGCTTGCACAGAGAGACTATAATAAAACTAAAAATTTTTAATAGAGGGATAACAAAGATGATGTAATGGTATTTGCACATTGAGAGTAAATGTGCTAAGACAGTTCAGCCCTGAAAATAGCCAGTGGGGTCTGAAGTATGATAAAAGCATAAAAACTCACGAGTGGTTTGGAGAAACTGAATAGCCTTCTGGGGTTTCTTTTCTTACATGAGCAAAGAGTCACCACACAAAATTATCAGGCTGCATGTTAGAACTGGAAGGGTGCATAAGAAAAAATGAGTCTTCATTCACCCTCTAATTAAAATATTTTCACCATTACCACAGAGCACTGTAGATGCTGAAAATATGTATGACTTCCAAAAATATATTGATAAAAGGATTATTTATTTAGGGCCGTTAAACACAAAAAGGAGTATGTCCACTGTCTCAGGGAGATCTTGAGAYACAGAGCTGCAGGTATTCTGACAGTTCACCATGGGAACATCCATTCCTGCTTGCAGCATTCTCAAATCTTTCCTGGGCATCAGCTGCTTCCCACTGTCAGAAACAGGACTAGGCAGATCTTTAGCCTTCCCCAGCATGGCTTTTCCTACCTTCACTAAAATAGCTTGTATGCTACAAGCTAATTTAATCCAACATTCTGATGGATTTGAGATTTGCTGGTTGTAAGAGCTGTCCCCTTTCGTGATTCTTCAGACTGTTATKCTGCAAGGGCTTGCTATCATTAAGATAGATGGGAAATTCACATTACCTGACTTTAGACATCTATATGTGAGGTAATCACCTGACTACAACCTGCTCTGATCAGTGGAGAAGAGAATTAATGGTTATTGTCATCTCCCCTAGGAGATAAGCTGTGCACTATGAAACAAAGAACTCTCTGGAAGGGAAGCCAAGAGATTGACTCTCACTGCCCTTGATTGGCATCCACGTTGGAGAAAATTTGGGGGGAGAGCTGGTAAGAAAGGAAAATAAGTAGAGAGTTGTAGTCTTGTTTTGCTTTCTCCCTCGTGGAACACTGTGCAAAAAAAAAAAAGCAGAAAATTTGGCTTTAAAAATTTTTTAAAGATATGTTAATGGTCTGATTGTCATGTATTTTCTCCAAAACCCCAATTCTACAATTCAGAGGGCTAGCTGGACTGAGAAAAATGCATTTAAATTACTCCTGGCTCTAAAAAACTGTATAATGGAAATGAAATTGCCTAAAGAATAATATCAGACAGGAGGGGTATACAGAGCAGAGCATCTGAAGTGCAGCACAGGGAAGGGTAGGCTGCTGTTGCATAGGTTCAGAGGAGCTGGACTGTGAACTTCTGGTGGTTGAATCCATTCACAATAGTATTGTATCAGCTGTATGATGTATTATTGTTTCTGTGTTCAAGACAAAATCATCTGTCTTTCTGCCATATGGAAAGAAGCTTATTACCTCAATGTTTTTCCTAACATCAGTGAAAAACAATTTCCCAAATGTCTGTGTCTATACTTGCAATTATAYCTACACCTTTACCTATCTATATACTACTTTCAAAGTAGAGAAAGAAAATAATTTTCTTCAATTCCTCTTGATCCACATCTGTAATACATAGTTTCTTCATAATGATACTTAAATTGCTCACCACTCCTTCTTCAGATGAGTTAAATATACCACAATGCTTTGAAGGTACTCCATCTGCCTTGAGCCAGGGTTCTTCATATAACCTATGCTCCAAATGATGTTTTGCATTTTTAATCTGTTAGGAACTGCTTGCTGTTATGGTGTATTGATGCAAAAATACAGCTGCTGGATACTTAGGTGAAGAAGAACGTACAATAAGAGTAGCTGATAAATAACTGCTTGAGTCAAAATGGGTGACATTCATTTGCATGTGAGCTAACTCTATACAACCCTCATCAATAAAGAGGAACAGTCACTTCTAAGTGACTCATCATTGTCCTACGGCCAAAATCTTAKCTGGGGGAAGCTGACTGACAGGGGAGGCATAATGGGAACCTGAGACAGCCCATGCACTGCACGGAGGCGGTCCACAGGAGAAGAGAATAGTTTCTTTACAAGTTATTAAACAATGCAAGGAGCTATTTTTGCATCTTTTATTTGTAATTAGGGGGTAGGTCTCTAAAGGACAATACTTGCTTAATAAAATGTAGTTATTAAGGCTTGCATCATCAAAGAGGCACTGCTGCACACACATCTGACCTCTCCTTCACCTCCTTCAGAAGATGTGCCAGCCCATGCTGGAAGTACTGATATGTGCTCCAGCTACTCTTCTGAGAGACAAGGCAAAAGGGATGGACTGTGATAGGCAGGAAACCTTCCCACATTGATCTTTATTATGGTGAATATTCAAATCCTCAGAAGTGYGAGCAATGTAAGTTCAGGCTTCCTGAACAACTGATCTTCATGGTGATGGATCTATAAAAGACACTGGAGTGTCTCTTAACAAATTGTGCTCTTTACATCCAACACACACTGGACATCAAACTAGCTTATGAGATGGGTGTATACTATAGTTTAATGTTTTTCTTCTTTCCTTAAAAAATAAAAAAATCCAGAAATCATAGGATCCTGTGTTGGATCCATTGCCTATGAATCTGGAGAATACGTCTTGTGTGATCAGCTAAATGTCTTCCTTGAAAAAATCTGCCTCTGTTCAAACAGCAATGGAGACCCAAAGACTTCTCTCAGAGGCTTTACCCTAAGGTCTCACTATCCTTTTGCCAAGGGGGTGCTATAATCCAGAAATTCACAGCTGTTTTAAGGGGAGCAGTTTGGAGCTTACAACATGTTTAAATAAAAAATTACTCAATTTTTCACAGAATGAAGGAAATCTTCAGAATTAACAGTGCTTGCTCATTTGGGACTGCAGTTACTGTGAGTTGGTTGGGAGATGTCAATAACTCAGACCTTTACTCTGAGCAATGAATTTGTGTGTTTGAGCAATAGCTGAACAGTGACTCATATGGGAACAGGGAGTGGAGATGTAGGTCTGGTTCTCTTGACCTACCAGTCAGCAAAGGAAGGATTKTTATTTGCTGCTCGCAGCAATCAGGAGAAAATTGTTTTTGTACTCATTTGTTCTGTAATTTAAAAAGACAACTAACCTGGTATGTGGARGATTTAAAGCAGGCAAAAGAGTAAAAGGGAAGTGAGAGAAGGGATGGTAGCAAAGTGTTTTAAGGAGTAGCTCTTGCCCTCTTSTACATCTTTATACTACATTCTTCTGGCTCCAGTCATGAAATTGTCTATACATCTGAATATGTTTCATTATGCAGTCACACTGCTGTGAAGTGTTGGATGRTCAGTCACAATGTTTATTATAAAGGTTTGAATGATGTTTTCTTGTTTGTTATGAAAATTCTGGGCCACCTAYGACTAATGAACAAAACAGAAATGGTATCAGTAGCAGTTAAAAGGTAATTTAAAGAATTAACAGCAGGAAAAGAGAATGCTGAACACAAACTACTTTAAACATTTCAGGCCTTCTTTTTAAACAGAAGCAGGTGGTAGCTTTCCTGTTGTGAATCCAATGCTTTTTACTAGAAATCAATCACTCYTTCCATGGGAACCCATTAGAAACTTTAATAAAAGCAATCTATTGCACCTCACTGATAGGTTTTCCAGCAGTCTAATCTTCTGGACTTATGTTTACCAATGATTTAGGATGACTGGCTTCTCTGAAATGCATTAATTGGTTGTAGTCCTACTGTGTCTAAGTCTTGCAAAAAGGCATTGTGTATTGATCATAGTCTTCCTCTGGGATTCTGAGGAATCAACTTGGTGTGATTTGGAGCTAGCTTGGTTTCATGCTAGAAGGTTGGTGCATTATCCATTAAAAAAAAAAAAAAAGAAACAAAACAAAAAACCAAGTAACTGTAAATGTAAGGGAAGGAAGAATTTATGAGACAGATCAGTTTTAGGTGACTTTGGCACTTTAGACTGCAGCTTCAGGCCCTCCTTTGAGAAAGTCTGCATTATTTTCCCCATCTCCTATGACATTGCAATCCTCTGCTTCAGACCACTGTCTCTTGTATTGTGTCTCCAAAAGGGATTAGTGAGAAGAGCAGGCTAGAGCTTGGATGGCATAGAGCTCCTTGAAGAACTGGGAGGCTATAAAGGAAAACTGAAAACATCTCTTTTAAGGAGTGATAGACATTCTATTTCCAGACATATCTTTAGCTTTCACTATGGTTATAACTTGCATGCACTTGTCTCTGTCTTTGGACGTGTAGGCAAGGCACCCTTTCAGCTGGGTGGAGAAGTCCTTCTCTTCTGTCTGCTTTAGGAATAAAACAAGAGTGTGGCTCTCATGTATGGGCTGGTCAGGGGTCAGATTTCTTTTCTGATATAGGTATCTTCCTATCAGATTCAAGTGTATGAGTAAGAATAGAAGGACTGACCATGTTATTGTATTTGTCAAAATTTGATATTTCAATATTTAAGAGGGTGTTTACTAACAGTGTTTTAAATATTACATACGCAAGCAGAAAGCAAGTATACTTTGGGTTGACAGTATTTGGGCATCAGGTGTAAGCCCATTTAGTGGGAAAAAAGGTTCCAATTAGTAGAGTAACAAGACTAAGTTATCTGATGATGTATTTACGCATGAGCCTGAAATGTTAGTGTGAGCAGTCTAAACTAGTTAATGGGAAGTTTTAATATCAAAAACCTTATTAGACATTTCTGTGCTTTCTAAGCAGCTTGAATCTTAATCTTCAGAAGCATTGTGACTCCAAGGATGATAAATTTGTTTTTAATAACTTGTTACTAAATCACAATCAACAGCAGTAACTTATATATGCCTATTTCAGCTATGTAATCCAATGAAAAGAAGATATTGAGGAAGGGGGAAGTTGTCTTTATAGCATAAATGTGTCATTTATGTTGTTTGTAGGAAGAAGAGAAACCTTGTGAGTCTAGGTTTGTTATTGTTAGAAAGCCTATTTGACGGTTTTAAAAATTTTTGCCTTACTGTTTCATTATATAAATATTTTTTTAAATATCAAGAATGTGATGGGTGTGCAAAGATTTATTTTACTGAAAAAAAAGAGTATCTCATTTATGCCTGTCCAAATGTCCAAAAACATGCAGCCATACACCAGGCCTCATTGCTGAGATAAATACTTGCAGGTTTTTTGGTAAGAATGAGGAAAGTTATCAGGCTGTGGGGGAGCATGGATATGGGGTTGAGTCTGCTGCTTTATCTTGCTGGGATGGGGCACTGGGCAGAGCTGATACAAAGTTTGAAGGAACAGGGGCAGAGGGAAAGGGGCTGCAAGCCCAGCAATGCTTTGCTGCCCAGTGCTAACTTTCCTGCTCCTGAAACAACTTGGAGGCTTTGTCCAAAGGATGTGACACAGGAAAATAGGATGTGATGAGCAACACTGCCACTTGTGTATGAAGATAGTGGCAACTTTTGGCAATTTCTCCACCAGTGTTCATGCTGACCTCACCAGTGTCACCTAACAAAGCACACTTTTTTCCCTAACCTCAGGTCCACTATTTGCATACTGACAGTGACTTCATTATCCCCCTTTCACCTCATCATACCTCTGGAATCTCATGGTCAGTTGCTAATTCTGTGTGATTCTCATAAGTCCCTGTTTCACATGTGATATTTAATTTCCCAGGTATGGTCCAGATGCTTTTGTCTAGAGATACTTGGCATTTAAAAAGACAATTTGAGAGGGCCTAGACTGACAAGTTAGATGTCTACATCATTATTATCTGCTATTCTGACAATCTATGTGTCATCCACACATTTTACCAACAGTGATATTTTGTATTATTAGAGAGCATTAATAAAACATTATTGAATTAATCCCTGCACAGGGATCATCCTGTTAGAATATTCCTCACTTCAGTAATACTCTCCATTGACAGCTGCATTTGGACATCTGCCAATTAGTGCAYTTTTAATCCATTTAATGTGTTCTCTACTGGTGTATAAGAGACTAATTTTGTAATAAGATTCACATGTGGCACTAAATCAAAYACCTCATGAAAGGCAGACTTTACTAATTTTTTTTTGTCAAACAAGTTAGAAATCTCAGAAAAGAAAATCATAGCTACAGTCATCTTGGGGACTGAGTTACAGAATCTGAATCAAAATGTTTGAAAGAGAAAAGTGTTTGAAAGAGAAAAGTACTAAAATATTTMTTTAGGGCTAATTTCACTGACGGAATTTAGAATCATGAGCATGACTTCTAACCCAGATGCAATCCAATTCCAGGTAAGTTCATGAAAAGTAAGTTAGTATAAAGATGTAGCATCTTCAGGGAAGGGAATGAAGATACCTTTTGCTCCCCTCTTTCTGGCAGTTTCCTCCCCGAATACATTGCTCCTCAAATGAGTTATCATAGGTTGTGAGAGAGGTCTTAGTACACCAAGGTGTTGAAAAAAAATGAATGGGACTTGAATGGTTATTCAGGCCCTCTGTTCCAGACATGCTTTAAAAAAAAAACACTGGCTCTTCCTTATCTTCTGAAAAAAAGATGGCAGGGCAGGACAAGAAAGAGGTGTAAAAGAGGATAAAGTGCCTAAATTCTTCCCTGCTGTCCTTCCTTCCTTCCTTGCTTCCATCTCTGTTTCTGAATGTTTAGTTTAGATGTCTCCCCTGTCTGCCTTTGTGCAATCCATTTTTGGACACCTGAAAGGATGGATATCTGCACAGGCTGCYGTTTATCATGGTGCATGTGCAGCTCCCAATCTAAGCCTGGCAAATGTAGGTTTCCACTGGTCAAAATGTCATTTAGCATGAGATTTGCTAACATTAATAATATACTTTAAGTTTTCAGAGGGAACAACRTTATATTGCACATAGCAGCTCTTTGCCTTCCTAGCCCTGTTGCTAGAAGTGAAAATAATAACTCTGGGGTCTTCAGCCCAGGACAGGCTTTCAATGCCCTAAGGTTTTTTGTGCCTCTAAGAATCACCATTTGGGTAATAGAAGGAAAATTTACCTTGAAAGTGTAATATGAAATAATTCAAAATAATATCACGTTAAACCTTTTTTTTAAACTTGTCTTAATTTTACATGTGTCTACAAACTGGGAATAGTAGCTGCACCAATCTTATAAATTTTAATAAGCCAGAAACAACTCTTAGGATATTCCATAGTAGTAGTGATATTATACAAAATAACCACATACAAAGAAAATAATATAAACTTTTGGGGACTGTAACATTCCATCTTTCCAGATCTATCCTGACTGACATCTATATCACAATTTTAAAATGCTATAATTCCCTTGTATATGGCATCAGTCRGTTTTATGATCTTTAAGGTAATTTAATTGTGCAGATGTTCAAAGGTTTAATGGTACTGTCGTCAGCCATTCCTTCAGGTAATCATTGTTACTAGAGGAGATGAGAGGAAATACATTAAAATATCATGATCTTGACAAGTTGGAGAAATGGTCAGACAAAACCAGGTTGCAGTTCAAATAAGCCTGAGAACAAACACTGTACTTATATGAAAAAAAGAATAGAACACAAGATAGGAAAAAGGCAAATAGAAGTTCCCCAGGAAAGGAATGAGATATATTATGAATACAATCACATGGAGCAAGGTCAACAGTCCAACACTGTCTGTTTCTGATGGTAAACAACATTCTACGCTTAGGAAAAGACTACAAGATACAGGAAGGACAGAATTCCACCTCTCCCGATGCTTTCTGCACTTCTGGCACTTGAGAGTAGCTTAGTGGATTAACATCTCCAACATCGTATTTTAGAATACCCAYGTGTAACTTCCAAGTTTTATTCAAAAATCTCTTAATCTGTTATTATTTGTGCTATCCAAATCATCCTGTGGCAAAAGGTTTCACAGTTTATTGGTATACCTCATAAAACTTGATTCCTTTTGGTAATGTTAAACCCGCTGCCTATAATTTCATTTTATGTCCTTTATCTTATCTTTTATGAAAAATAATAAACCACAGTTCTTATTCATGTTTTCCATTATTTGCTTTGATTAAACAAAAATTAAATTTTTAAACTTAAAAATTATATCCACATGTACTAATTGTTCTTGTAACTGTTATTGAGTACTGGGCTTGCATTTCCAAAGAATTGTTCTCAGGATCTCCACAGTCTCATTTTTGAGTCATAAAATCTTATTGCAAGCTGCTGTTATACATATAGAATCACAATTACTTATCTTCATGGGACTTACTTTACATTTGTTGTTTCCTCCTGAAATATTTTTGTGCTTTATTATGAAACTCTTCTTCAGCTATTTTCAGCCAGTTTAGCTGTGACTAACATGAATGTGAGTGCTTGTGCTGCAGCACAAGGTATTAACCTTTGTTGGATTTAGGAGTGGATCTGTATACCTRTATCAGTTTGCCTATGTGCAGAGCCACTCACAAGTAGGTATGTGTGCAGTTATCTGACTTGTGACTACCCAGCTGACATTTATGCACATAAATCAGGCATCCATAAATATCTATATTTGCCTGTCACCAAAATTCTGGTCCCCAGTGAATTAAATGTCATCCTAGTTAAAAACATAACTTCATGCTGAACAAGTATTAGGTGTATGTAGTTCAATCCTCAAATCTCAAAATTGAGAGAAAAGTCAGTTATAATATCTGCATGTTGGTGCTATTGATGTTGAATTGGTTAAAAAAAAATTAATAGATTTCTGTGGAATGAAATCTATAAACTGATTAATAACAACATGAACATTGTGACCTGGACCTTGTATAGTTTACAGACAAGACAAAGGAACTGGAAGGAAAAGTAGAAAAAAYCTTACAGGCTGTGCTGCTGTGTGTTCTTTGTGGACAGCTGTGATTACCCTTTGTTCAATTTTATAACTGTGAAAGAATTATTATAGATCCTTCACTCAAAATATCAAAGGTAAACAGAAAACTGGGGAAATACTTTTCAAAATGTAGTGTGTCCAATTAGGCACGAGTTAGCTRAATGCCTGACTGCACACCCAATTGGCACATTAAATTTGTCATGGTTTCWTACTCAGTTTGGGTAATCGTGCATGCAAATGAACAGGTACTCATATAACCTGTAATTTCCATAAGTAATTGACATATTTGCATGTGTAATTACTTTCTTTGTAACTGAAACTCAAATTTTGACTATCTTAGTGTTCATCAAGAGCATGAGCTTTGGTCCTTTCAGCAGGAAACGAGGTTTAGTGACCCACTAACAAATTGAATTCACCTCAGAAAAGTGGAAAATTATCTCACCAACCTAGGTAATCCTAAATTGTTCTCTTTCTGATTTCAGGAGGAGGTGTATCAGGCTGCATCAGCAGTGATATGTGACAAGATCSTAGCTAAATACTAAACAACAAGGTTCTAGATACAAAAAGATTATTCTTAGTATTCACTAAGTCCCTAAAAGTTTTTTTAAAAAAGAATAAAAATGGGAATAGTTGGTCAACCCATCAGAGCTTTCTAGACCAAATACTATTGATATTATATAGACATCTATTTGTTAAAACAAAAAACATAATCACATCACTGCTGTGAAATAACCAGCATAATAGGGATGGGATAACTCATGACTATGAACAAAAATAGGTAYACTAAGCTCAGGAAGGAAAAACAAGGAAGAAGAAAAAAGTATTGTCTTGCATATRCAAGAYAATGTACTTGGTAWTTGAAAGTACAAAGTATATCCCAAAAGTCTCTGGTTAATAGCTAAAAAGAATAGGGGAGTAACACTGCAGGTATGTGGACAGATCTTCACAATTCAGCCTGAAAGACAAAGTTGAAGCTTAATGGCAGGTATGAAAAATTGTCAAAACAGAAACAGGAAGAAATACTTGTTCTTTGAGACAGAATGTGGTACATGGTGGACCACAAGCTAAGAAGTTATATAATAAGGACCATAAGTTAATAGGGTTGTGCAGCTGTGAACATCATGTCTGGGGCATGTTATCAGCAATGCAGCCCTCAGGGTTTCTGTTCCTCTCAGACCTCTCTTACCAAGGTACATTGCTGTGGTGGTTACACTTTGGCATAAATGAGTCCAGGAGAATTCCCTAGAAAAGGTGGTCTTTGGGAAATATTAAAAAAAACTGGATCTGGGTAAGACAGAAAATGAACAGAAAATATTTGGGACTATATAACAGAATTTAGGCATATGGAAGCCTGCTACAAAAAAAATGAGGATAAATTGTTTTCCAAGCTTCTGGTAGATTTGGAAAGCATGATAAGTTTTGTTTTCATTACGAAATTATCAAGTTGGTTATTAGGAATCACTTCCTCCTTATAAAAGAATGTGACACTGCTAGTCATAGTTTTGCTCTGTATGAGCAGGCATCTGCAGTGGTTGTAAAATCTTAATTGCTGGAGATATTAAAAACTATTTAGCCRCAGGTCTTTCATGAACAACACAGGGATAATTGATCCTGCCAGAGCTGGGCTAGCTAATATTCTTAGGGTTGTTCCCAGCTGTTCTTTATATAAATCTGTTATTTTATGGTTGCATTTTAAATTATGATTCTTAGTAATTGCATAGTCTTCTATAAAAAAAGCAGAATTGAAAAAATGTAATGAACCAGTGGGATATAGTTTYACAGAACATTTACAGTTCCTCTTTGTCCCCTGGCCTCTTTTTATTTAGTATCTGTTTCCAGAAAAAGAGTGGCTTAGTGGCTTAATATGCTTGTCCCTTTGGAGGGTCCCKGAGGAGAGTCTGCAGGTAATTTCAGTGTCCAAGAGAGAAACAATCATAAAGGCTTTAGCCCTCTGAAAGTTGACTAATCCAAGGAGTCAGGGCTGTCAGGGTTGAATAATCCGCAAGGTCTCTCAAGAACAAAATGACTCTGACTTTCAGTCTATTTTTTGTCATTTCTTATCCTGCCTTCAAGCTCTGAGTGCTTCTGGAATGTGGAAATGGTGCTAAACCCCAGACTCATATGCTGCATTTCTGATAGGAGGTCCTTTGACTCTGATCCAGATGCTGGGAAGCAGGAACAAGTACTGAGGAGGGAACAAAAGACAATACTCACTCAGGCAGCCTTCTRTCTTTCCTGAAATTTGTATCCATGAAAACCATGGGCAGTATCAGGCTGGAAAAAACTGGAAGAACACCAAAAGTCCAAGTTTTAATAAAATAGGTATGACATATTTTAATGACTTTAATGATTTTATGATTAATTTTTAAAATTATTTTTAATAATTTGGCAATCTTAATGAAGATTTAATAAAGAAAATAATGAAGATTTATGCTTCCGAATCCACTGCCTCTGACTCAGACGAATAAGACTCTGCTTTGTCTTACAGCAAAGCCTGTCTGGTATTGGGAAGGGAATGAGTCTGAATGAAAGCAGGAAACAGGGGACTGGATCTGCCAGTGGGCATGGGTTAAGGTGTGTTGGCATCTTGGAGGCATCCATCTCCATCCAATTCCTGGCAACGTGCTCGAGCAGCTGACATCCAGGGACCAGGCTGCCAGACATCACCCACAGGGAGGGGTGATGAAGTTTATATTAGCAGCTTCTGAGTCTGCAGAAAGAGGCTTCTCTAGAAGTGATAAAGAGGAACTCTGTCTGCTGGAATTATGCAACAGTAAATACGTGTCAGCCTGGTACATCACCTGGGCTCCCAGAGCCACTCCTGCTGACTGCCATGTACCTGCATGGTGCACACTGGGAGCAGTGATCTGTGAGAATTGTGTGAGTCAGTGGGAATCAGTGCTGCTCTGCAGAGGTTTGCCTCACTGTAGGCCGTGGGGCACTCAGATCAAGTAGGTGCCAGTGTGACTCCTGATTTCCCAGTGCTGGCTGTGAGGCAGAACCTGACTCAACTCAGGTTCCTTCACTGGGAGCTTGGCGGTGGCTACTGCTCCCTTTGGGAGAGGGGAAGGGAGGATGACACATTCACCATTTATATGCATAATAAAAAAGATCATTATCTTTGCRAATTCAGATCCAAAGTCATAGCTGTATTATTCTAGCTGCTTTTTAAAACTCTAAGGATCTCTGCACTATTAAATAATGAGACATACTTTCACACAAGCGCTCTCTTCAAAATAGGAAGCAAAACAAACTTCTTAAGAATGTTAAAATGTCAAAATGCTTAAAACTCAGTTTTATAATTTCTGTGAAAGATCTTTTTTTTGGTATTTGGTTTTATTTTATACTGCCAGAAGGCCCATTTAAAACTATCAGGATTTTTCCTTGTAAATTCCTCTCTTCACTGGGCTAAAGTAATTACATTTAAATGATGGTTTTTCTTTCAGAATGCTGCAGAAGGACAAATATTCACAATGCAGTGGTTTCGTAGTAGTTTTACATTTCAGTTTTAATTGCAACAATCTTGATTGTTTAAGAGGAGCTGCAGAAAAAAAATTGTTCTATGTCTTTAGAAAACACATGCAGATKCTGCTTTCCTTCTAATATTTTAACAGAGAGTTATTGCTATGAATTAAATTTACTCTTATGTCTCAATCTGTCACATGTATCTACATGCCCATGGCCAAATCCTGGGTCATTCAAAGAAGCAGCATAGCATGAGACCCCTAACATTTCTTAGGAGTAGKCAACAAAAAGAACTAGGTTAGGAAGCTGTAGGTAGGAAGCATCTTGAAGTTGTCTCTGAAGGAATCTTTACTTTTTTTTTCCTACAGAAGGATGTCAACAAGCGTATGTCCAAAATACAAAGAGTAATATGATTGACTTAACATTTAGAGCTTTTTAAATGAGAATTCTTCCCAGATTAAATTGAAGTAAAGCAGATCTCCTACTGAGGGAAGTATTTTACTTAAAGGCAGCTGATAAGAATTTTTGCACATTACATTTGTATAACTTGCGTAGCTTTAGATGTGATGGTAAGAACTTGAAGCAAGACTTYATCTTCTGCCTTAATTTTGCTAGACTCATGTTTCTATTAAAATATCTCATTGATAAGATGGATTTCTGAGGTGTTTTCTTCCCCATGTCATCAAAAGGTAAATTGAAAAGATCATTGACCTTAGTATTATGGCTTAGGAACATAYGTCCTCTCTTTCCCTAAATTGTTARAATATTACAGTTTTTAGGGGCCTAMAATGATCATCAATTCATTTTTGGTAAGATGCTTCYTACYATTCTGAAGTACTGCATWAGCMATGACAGTGCCAGCTACTGGTGCAAGAGGTGTTGGTAAGATTGATGCAGAAAAAATGAAGCCCTGGAACAGGGGAACCAGGAAAATCTTTACATCTCTGTTACTGGAAGGATTAAAAAATAAGACAAGTAAAAACCTGTTTGCCATGATTTAGGGACAGTTTATCTTACCTAATCAAGATTCCTTACAGCTTAATTTTCTGTTATTTATTGATTTTAACAACATACCTCAAACTGTGTTGTGTTTTCTTTCTTTTTAGTGTTTGGGTGGGGTTTTTTGTTTGTTTGTTTTTGGTTTTGTTTGTTTATTTATTCTGTTTTTTTTTCTTTTGGTTTTACGTGGTTTATTAAAATTTTAGTTTATTTCTTTTAAGCTCCATTCCCCAGAACTGTGAGAACATTTGCTGTCAGTGGAAAAACTTAAAGTAACTTTCTACCTTCAGAGAAAGGCTGGAATACTTGACTCCAAGATAGCCTGAGGACACAACACCAGAAGGATTTAACAATAAGACTCCATTCTCTGTGAACAGCAGAACTGAGGAACCCTCCTTTCCTTTGGACTCTAGCATAATATTTCTTGCTCCTCCACCATCATAATTCCAGCTCTCTGCAGCTACTCTGTGTTTCCTACCATGACACCACCCATTTTCCTACAAGCCCTCCTCAGTTARTCAGAATAGGAACTCCTTTTTCCTGACAGATCAAAAGATGCTGATCTTCCCCAGGAACCCCATTTGCCAAACCTACTTCTTTATAATGGTGCTTGGTCAAGCACCAATTGGTCCAAAGCTGTAGAGAAGGTAACTGCTGGCTGCTGCTGCTGTGGGGCAAGAAAGAGAAGCTCCARCCAGCTCCTGCCTTTCCACCACCTGCTGCACCTCTGGGACTCCACCTGACTGGTTCTTTTCTCTGCACTTGCAGAAGCTTGGTGAGACTCCAGTACCTCTCTCAAAATGTGATTAATATTAGTTAATGTGCAACAGTGAATCTTGGAGACTGATGGACAGATAGAATAATGAAGTCTTAATTAAATTAGATACAATTAATCTTAACAGTTTTAAAGATACTGAAGTTTTGGAAACCTGGCTCGTGGTTTCTGAACCAATGGAATTGTCAGATCTGAACAAAATGTGCCTTCTAATAAATTACTCCACAATCTAGTATCTTGCAAGCCCTGTCACTGGCTTCTCTAAATTAGTGTCTTTCTTTGCCAGGAATGTAATAGCACTCTTTCATTTTAACCTCAGTCATGTGGAATTGTTCTGGTAAACTAATGTMTCTTTCTCTGGAGTCAAAAAAACTACAACTGGTTCCAAGTCACATAGAATGAATTATCTCAGAGCTGATAAAACATATCCTGAAGGTCTGATTCAGAATTCAATCACCTTCGAGCTGCATGTACTTGTATCAGAGGATGTTTTGGAAATATGCGTACATGTTTACAGCATCTGCTCATAGGAAAGGACAAMACAAACTGATACTGGTTCTTGCTAGCATTGATTTGGTTTTTTCAGCTGATGTGGATTTTATTAAAAATAATTTTAATCGTTTTTCCCTTGAACATAGTGATTTTAAACTTAAGTATCAGATTTGGAATTCAATATCCTGACTGTAGTTTAATAAATGTAGCATGTTTTAAAATATTTTGTGTATAAATTATTGCTTTTGATAATTGTACAGACAAAATACTATATTATCATGAAAGACATACATGGAATATTCATTTCCAGCATGATATTAAATAAATTATATGAAATGATGGCTTTAAAGACTCAGAAACAATGCTCAGAAAATTATTCAAATGTAATATTGCTGAAAGAAACTAATTCAAATATAATTTCTTATCTTCCTTCCGTGATTTGATATGACAGGAAAGAAACCCCAAAGACTGCAAAATAGTCTTTTGCAGTCTTTGGGGTTTCTTTCCTGTCATAGCAAAGCATGAGTTCATGACTTTGCTGTGTTCATCTAACCAAATCCAGTCARAAAAACAGGTCTGGAAATCATAATCCTAAGACTTAAAAATTGGAGGATTTTTATGTATTTGATAGTGACCTGTTATTCTTTTTTGATTGCAGGTATAAGGTAGGAAATGGGCATGAAATAGACCTGTTATCAAAGGCCAGCCTGAAAGTATTATTTGAAGGTTGAGTATACTGAAAATATTTCTTCAATGCTCTGCTTTTCCTATAGTTAAAACAGCAATAARTGATAGTGGCTTTGACTGCTGAACACTTATCCCTAACCTTATCTTTATATTCTCAGCAGTATTTGGTCACTTTCTGATCAGAAAAAAAAGCTTAAATTATTGTTCATAGTGAGAATTTACTGCAACCACATTCTCTGTCACTTCCTTTTGGACTGGAGCAGTGGAATGAGTCCGGTCATGGAGCTCATGCTGTGGTGGAAGGAACAGTGCTGTTGTACAGGTCTCCTAGGAAGTTTGGTAATGTGGAAAGACAAGGTTAGCTCTTTTTTATTCGTTGTCTCCTTTCAGTTCTACAGCAGTTAAAAATGTATTTCTCCCTGGGGACCAGAGGTATGGGGTGCCCAGGGAAGCTGCACCAGCTCTGGTCTGGGGGTTTCAGCCCCGAGGGGACACAGCCCTGAGCAGCCCCCTCTGACCTCAGCACTGAGCACTCTGTAGCAGGGCTTGAGCAGGAGTATCCCAAGGTCCCATCCCAAAAAAGCTGGCACCAGTTTCCTAAGCCATTGAGCCACAGTGTAAGGATATATGATACTCAGAAAAACAAACAAACAAACAAACCCMAAAACCATTTATACAAGGAAATTTGTTACAGTATTTAATTTACCAGATTCACTTTTGTACCAGCTCTATCAATAAYGGGAAAATGTGTTCTGAGCAGAAGGGGTCTGCCTGGGCTAGGCAGCATAGACTTGTTCAGCAGACAATGGAAAAGGCTACAATTCATCTCTTTYAGATGCTTGTTTTATAAATTATACCTTTGACACTGCAGACAAGTTCTCCATTCATGAGAAATGAATCCTGTGGTGACTTGTAGCAAAGACATTCAGCCAGGTGAATCTCCTCTTTTAGTCTCCTCCTCTGGGAGCTTTGTGAATGACTTTGCAAACTYAAATTCACCTGCACAGAACACAAGCTGTCTGTAAAGCCTAACTAACTGCAAGTCATAGAAGYGTTCTTTGAAATTTGTTTGCATGTCCTGCCAGCAATGATTTTCTCCACTACAGAAAAGTCTGTGCAGATTAAGGAATTTTCTCTCACAAAGGAAGATTTCTGGCATTTTATCGACCCCTTTCATAAGGAAATGGATCAAATAAAACTCATACATTTGGAAGAGAGTCAGGTTTTTAGGGAGAGCTTGCTCATTTTGATACATGTGTGCACAGCACTTCACACTTGAACAGACATGGGGAGAAGCAAAATGATGGGCGTGGCTAACCTGATCTCAATGCAGAATTTTTAAAGGCTGTCTTCTCCTATCTTATTTTCCTCGGAAGCTATAAAATGATGGGTACTTTAGAAATAATTTTTGACATGTGCCTTTTGATTTTTCTTTACCACGTCAACAAACTATATAGGAGCAAGCCTGTCAATATTGTGAGGAACATTGCTGATTTCAGAAAAGGATTCTTGTATCTGTATGGATTTTTTTCAACACAGTAACAGAGGATTGCTATATCAGATGAAAACACTGGCTCACCATACCCTACAACCTGCCTCTTGCCCTAGCTTATATCTAAGGGTTTTTAGTAAACCAGGAAAAATTCTGCAATGCACTGAGGCTCTTGGGCCSCTCTGGATCCAAGTTGGATATAGACAGGATTTCTGACTGACCTCTTTRCAAGATGTGTTTCTGCTTTTACAACTTTATTATCTGTTACTTCAGAGGCATGATTGCTATGGCAATATAATTCACCCTTTTGTAAATAAGTCCATAATATTTAATGTGATATAAAGCACTTAAAAAAAAATCTACAAATCAATGTGAATCTGCAAGAGTTTTAATTAGGCACTAATGAGAGAGACCAGGAGTCATGATGCTTTTGCATACTGAGAAAGACAGAAATAAGAAATACTTAAATTATTATTATATTGCTCCATTCTTTCAAAAACATCCCATCATTTTAATCTCTGTTTCTCTGATACTTGGTCAGGGTCTTTTGTTTACAGCTAAGATCATATAAGTTTGTTGAATCAAAATAACATCTCTGCTGAAGGGGATATGAATGCATTCTTGTTATGCTTCTGACCTTTTGCCAAGAACAAAAATACATGCTCAGAGACTAAGAAGCACTRGACATAGTATCAGGGTTTCTTTTGTAAAGCTTCCAGTTTGCTGGAATTTACATATTTAGGATTTACATTTTTAATCACTATTGGACCTTGTAAAAAATTGTGGTGTGCAGATGGAAGGCATCACTTCAACAGGCCTGCTTCTGCAGAAGCTGCAGCTACCATACTGTGAATGGATARCTGATTAATCAGGGAGCTGGCTGGRAAGCTGTGTTTAGTTCTCTTTCCAGATCTCCCATAGACTTGCATGACCTTGGGTAAATCACCCTTGCTTACTCTTTGAAGGAACTTCTGCCATTCTACGTGTCTCACAACTCATGTGCAATGAGTAGGAAGCCATCTAGATCAGCTTTTTATGATATTTTTAATTTTATATTATTTTTATGATATTTTTATGATGTTTTACTATGGCAGGAACTTAATTCAACCCAGAGAAGGACCAGGGCTGGAATTTAGGCTGGGGGACTCCCAGGGCAATTATGGTGAGGAGGAAGCTGTGAAGCTCCTATGGTCAGGAGGTGGTCTGGTATTACCTCCTGCACAGAGCTGAACTGTTATCCAAATTATAACATTTTACTCAGGAACTGACCAGTGAAATTTTGAAAATCTCTGACGGTGAATCTTATGCTAAATCTCTGGGCACCTATTCTGGTGCTTACCATTCTTTTGGTGGTTTTCTTTTTTTTTTCCCTCTCACTGGAAATTGTCACCGTTGTGTCTGTAAGAAGACTCTAGTTGTGACTTTTCTGCAACTGCACTTAAGGTTGTGGAAGATTGCTGTTAATATTTACTCTTAGTCATCTCCAGGCTGAAAAAAACCTCTTCCCGAGCCTTTCCCCATGTAAGCCCTTAACCATGTGAGTGATCCTACTCTGGCCTGTCTGCCAGCCACACATCTTGTACTGGGGTGGCAAAACTGGGGACAGGACAGCACACACCTCCACAAAAGTATCAAGAAGAGGGAAATATGCATTTTCCTCAACTCCCCTACTGTATGCCTGTTAATGCAGCACAGCATGCTGCTAGCCTTCCTCATTGCAGGGATGCACTTATACTTCATATTTAACTTGTTTTCTAACATGTTTTTGCAGCAGAATGATTACCCAGCCAGCCAGTTACTAGCCTGTACTATATTTCTGCATATTTCCTTTTTATATCCCAAGGCATCAAAAATTATCTTGGTTGAAGTTTGAACCTTTGATCCCAGATTTGAGCTAGTTTTCAGTCCAATGAGTGATTCACCCATCTTGTAGTCTAGTCATCCAGTCAACATCCCCAGATTTTACAGTGATTATTTTTAATTAGTTTTTTGTATTTCTAGTTCCATTGCTATAACCAAATATTCTGCTCTCTGAGTGAATGACAGCAAAAACACACAGGGGAAACAAGTTTTCCATTTTCATTTAACAATGAAGAAGAGTGATTTTTGTGCCTGAATATACRATCAAGAAGTTGTTCTGGACAATGTCCATAGTTATTATAATGTTATTACAGGGAGAAAGAAATAATGAATCAGGCTGACTGGGTCATAAATAATGCCCACCTCATCTGGTGGCAGAAATCACTAGCAAGGATGTTCGTGAAGATGAGAGGGGAGTGCTGTGCATCTGCACAGGAGGTCTAGTTCTGAGTACCCCAGCTATGAACATCCTGGCATGTCCTAAAGGCAGCAGAATTATTATTTCACAAGTTGCAAGTGGATGCTAAAGATTAATTGTCCCCGCCATCTCATTCACTGTTCATTTGCTGCCCTCTCTCCCTGTAGGACAGTTATCATTTTATGCAGATTACTGACTGGGCATTAAGCTTCCAGAGGAATAATCTTAGCAGGAGTCAGCACATTCAATTTCCCTGAAGCAGGAATGCTGAAAACTTTTGCATGCRGTTTATTAAATTTTGTTCTCTTTAAATTAGAATTCTATTAAGCATATTTGACTCCTATTGCAATTTATCCTGCTTTCTCCAGAGTAAAGTATTTGCTGGAGTCAAACACTAATGTTATCGATCAAATCAATTACTGTTATTGATCAAATTGTCAGTGTTATTCCTACCATATATGTAATTCAATACGAGTTCTGGCCTCAAGAATAAGTCAAACAAATTTAAGAGCAGCCGTCTGTTCACTCTAAATGAAAATTAAATTGATTTAAAGGAGTAACTTCAACACTATATGCACAATTTTTGACCATATTTCTACTCCTCCATAATGAAAAAAGATTTTGTTAGGAGAGAACAGTGAAGTACTTTTTCCCTTATGAAGGGAAGAACTTTTAAGAATCATGTGAGCAGAGAGAAACAGAATATATAAAAGCACAGATGCCTGAAGGAAGAGGCCAAAGGAGACAACCATTAAGTAATTGGATTAACCTCTATTTGGCCCTTTTCAGCTGAGTGAGATTTATTTTGATAACATGTTGTTTGCTTTCTTCCAGGCTTGCACACAATGTAGCAGCCATTGTCAAAGACCGAAAAAGAAATTGAAGCATGCATCTCAGTAAAAGTCCCTTTCTGGGTAATAAAGCAATACATCATTCAGTAGCTTGAAATCTGGAACAAGGGTGTTCCAGTAGCCTTAACCTGAATAATACACAGATAGAGATATTTTTTACATAAAAATTCTTTCTAAGTTGAAGCTACAAGGACAGCCTCAGGAGCAAATGAGGATTTCACTCATTTTACTTGAAAATGGATTTAAGAATTAAAAAAAGAAATCTATTTTAAATTATTATAAAGCATCATCAAAATCTAAGGCTTTGCAAGTTGGAAGTCCAAAGCATCTTTCATTCAAATAAATTATATTATACATTAATTTATAAAAATATTTCACCAATATCTAAAAAAATTGATGGTGCTTAGATCAACTATATTAACTCTAATTTAAAAACAAAGTAATTTTCAAGCAGAAAAATGTAAGAGTTTTGTTAGAAAAGATCAAAACAATTAATTTGGATAATTTTGAAAGTTAAAACCCAAATATTTTTTTCTAATATCTTAGCCTTCTCTACAGATATATAATTTGCATATTGTATAACAAATATGTACAATTTATAGGACCTGTTTATTTTTCTCAGGGCCTYCATCCTAATTTATCTGTTTTATGCTAATTTTGTTTGAGGAGAACTTCATCAAGGTCATGGTGCATTTTCCATTTCTGTGGATGAGGTGTTATGAGTGTTTCCTTTGCACGTAGGTCTGGTGTGAGAGTGGTCCAGACTGTGACCTTCAGCTGTGTCTATGCAGAACAGCCAACCCAGCCATAGTAACTGCATCTATTACAGAGATAAGGATGGGTTTGGGGCCAAGGGGAGGTTGGCTGCTGTTTGATTTGAAAGGGATCAAAGTGCTGTCTATGGGAAACAGAAGGAACTGATGGCAAAGAGAATATTGGGACTTTTCACTCAAAGCAGCAGATAGGAGTGAAGCTAGTTCACTGCTAATATTAGAAAATCAGAGAGCTACTATAGAGGATGGGATCTAGTTTTTCTCCCTGTCCTTCACTAGTTATGCAGTTGGGCTTGTTTCTGTAGTCAGGTTTTTAGGATCTATTGCTTTGAGCTCAGACTTTGCAGTGATTTTTGCTAAGGACTATGCAACCAACTGGAGACTGAAAATATAACAGAATTCAAGTCTGTGCTCATTCAGAGTATATCCTTCTGGAGTGCACACACTAATGTTTCTGTACTTGTACTCTCCACACAGTAGGAACTAATTAAGATTTTGTTTAATTTGTTGGCATCGGACCAGCTTTTCTAAAGCATCTTCTGTATTGCTGTGGTCAGAAGGACACAAGGTGTTCCACCCCTTGCCTTCTGGACAGCCCAGTTGCCCACAGAGGGCACTGCAGTCAGCAGCCTGCCGATGGCAGGGTCCTGACTTCCAGAGGTGAGTGTGGTGATAGACATGAAAAATGAAGCACAACCTCTCTTCCCTGCTGAATAGCCCCCTGATGCACTTTTACACGTTTCTGCAAACTGCTGGAGGATAGTTTTAGTCTCAAGATCTTTGAAATAGTGTCAGGACAAGGAGTTTGCCCAAAAATTTTGTTCAAGCATCGAGAGTCAGAATTTATATGAAATTGTAACAGATAGTATCATGGTAATTAATGTCCAAATATCATGACTCCAGCATAAAATCCTTTTCATAAAGCTATCAAAGTTCATCTTATAACCAGATAGCTGTTTTGGGCTTTTTTTTTTTCCCCTAACAATAAACCATCTGGAAGGGCTGGTTAGGCATCCTTATTCTAATGTTGTTTAAAGTTTATGACAGTGCCTTTTGTTTTCCATTGTGTATTGACTGTTTTCTAAGCAGTTGTCTTCCTCAAGATTTCTTGAAGATTTTCTTCAAAAGCTCTAGTGTTTAATACTTTGAATGAAACTGGTGTGTTTTTCTTAGCTAAAAGCTTTCTGCATGAGTTGCCTGGGATAGGATTTCCAGGAGAAGATGTATTTCTGGATCTAAAAAGATTATAAAATATCTGGAGGCTTAGGTTTCCTATGTGCTCTCACAGGTTTAGGCATAACATTGAGCAAATTCACTGAAATATGATAATATTTTTCCACTCTATGGCTTTTTTGGTAACACTTTATCACCAGAAGCTGTCACATTTTCTGATTTTACACTGAAAATCCAATGCTGGACTAATAACAGAGTCTTTAAGGAACATAGAATGCAAATCTATGTTTGCATTCTATGTTCCTTAAAGAGACAGAGAAAAGCCATTGATAGAAGCTAAATTCAAGATTTACAACTCTTTCTCCTCAATTATTGTGCAGAATTTCAGCTCAGAAGAAACAAGGCAGTAAAAATGTAATTAAAATGTCATAAATCTTACAAATAGTGCAGTTTCCGACAATAAGATTTCCTATTGCAAAGTCACTGATAAGGCTGAAGGAAATTACACGGACCTATGTGAGCTCTGCATTTTGTTGGAAATGTGGAGCAAGATCTGAGCTTAACTTGTAGAAAACATTACTGCTGTGTGTTTAGTTATGAAGCAAAATCAGATGTAACTTCCAATAGGAAAGACATCTTTGAAACAACCTTTTTTCTATTGTCCTTATGCTCTGCATGGAAGTGCTTTGATATAGGACCAACAACAGAGATTTCTGTCTCTCCAGTGGTTTCCTGCTTTGGGCCTGGTGCATTAGGGAGTAAAAACATGGAATTTTTGACAAATATCAAGTAGAATTTTCTCACATTTGAGGATTTTACCACACTCTTTACCCAAAAGGATGTTAGTCATATTCTCACCATACCATTTTCACCCAGCAGAACCAAGAACTGGTGGTTCTGTTTAGAGCCTTGTGCATCACCTTTTGCCTGGGTGCCAATTCTATAATTTCACTGTCCATCCTCTTTCATGTTTTAATCTGGAATAGGAACCACTGGTGCATGAAGGGAGTGAACTGGTCACTTGGCAGGAATGAAACATCATTCTCTTTTTCACTCTTGCCTACCCTGTGCCTTAATTTTCTGCTACTGACATCCATCTAAGCTTCTCTCAAGCTAAAGTATCTCATTCCCATCTAAATATGAAATATCTAGAAGGTACAGAATAATCTGCTGTCCTGAGCCTTGACAATAGAGGCAATGGGTCATTTCAGCTGCTTCTGCCTTTGCTGTGAATAGCATTGCAAAACAAGTCTCCACCAAAAGCTAAGACACTGGCGTTGATAGTTTGATGCCAGGGATCAGCACGGAATAGTTTGATTGTTGAATGATTTATAGGGAATGTATGAGTTTTCATGAGGAAAGTAGAGAGAGTATTTTTATGGTAATACTGTATGTATAAAACATTTTGGGAAAGAATAAAACAGAGGAATCTCCTTACTAAAATCCTGAGAGGGCCTCACCGGAGAAAATTTGGGGTTTTTTAATCTCCCTCATCAGAAAAGCAAAAAAAACTTTGTTCACCACTGGATGTCTCCCCATTCTTCCACTGTTTCAATAGATGCTTTTCACAATGTACCCAGGACATTTTTTGTTGAATTATTTAGTTTTCAACAGAGGACATGAAGTCACAGTGACCCCAGTTTTCTCTTGTGAAACGCTCTTCACAAATAACTACTTTGAAAGCCAGTGCAGTACATAGGTGAGACACCCTAGGTATGTTTAATTATTTAAGTTAACTTTCATCCTCTTTTCTCAGCAGTCTTAGCAATTTTAATGTGCACTTTTAAGAGAGACTTACAAATGTAGTGTCTCTTTTTACTCTGAATGAAGTGCTGTTTTCCCTCATTTCAATTTTTTTTTCTGGTTTCAGGAAGTGGAAAAGGACAGGTCCATATCTTAGAGAACTCAGATTGGGCTTGGATTTAATTATAGCTAATAACTGAATGATACATGTTAGGAAGGATGTTGTGAAAACCCACTAAGGGGAAATTCACATGAAATATGTGGCCACAGTGAATAAAACTGCTTTTCTAGTGATTTATTTCAAAGATCAAATTGCTCTGCCCTCAGGAGCTGAAATCTAAACCACATGAACAAATTTGGGTGGCTTTTCAGCAAACAATATGTAGGTTTTAATAGAACAGGCAATGGATTCTGGGACAATTGTTATTTACTGCCATTATTTTAAATCTGAAGCGAAGATTTATTTCATTTAGATCAGTTAGTATTTCAAATGAACAGCAGAGGTTGTTGTTAGGAGATACAATGTAGTAAAAAAAAAAACCCTTGAAGTATAATGTTTGCTTTATAATTTGCTTTTTCATCTACAGGCAACCGCATTAGTTTTTTTTGCTTAGCTACATTGTTTTGTGTATGTTTGCATAGCTGCATCATATGGATAATCAGTCCCTCAAACATCCATCCTCATTCTAGGGCATTCCAGAATTATTAGCTATCAGATCATAGTTGCTCTGTGAGTAACCTTCTACTTTTTTAGTCCTCAGTATCATTCCTTCCTGTTACTCCAGTCTTGAGGATCATCCTAGTTCTTTCCTATCATCCCTGAATTGATAATGTTTTTCTTTATTAGGCCTTATAAAAGTTTCATTATTACAGTCCTAGTTATTTTGTTCTCAACAATGTTTTTAGGAAATTAATTTTGCCAAAGAACTTTCTTCTGAACCATCATTTCTCTAAATGTGCTCCCCAGCCTGGCATATTGATTTCCAATGGGTTACAAAAGGGATCTTTTTCACACATGAGAAACAATTATCGTTTCATTTTAGTTTCATCAAAGTTCTTTCAACTAGAAAATGTGTAAGAAAAAATTCAAGCCCCCCTAGCACTGAGGAGATCAGACATAACATCAAGTAAGTATCTTTCCTGTTTGGGTAAATTGTCTATGTATTTTAAGACACCACATGTTGAAACAATTACATGATCCTAGGAAAAGCATTAACATTCAGTCACTCGTAGCTAAGACTTCAAATTTTAATTCACAGAGTGATTTATTCTAATGTGCAATAAGCAGAGATATCAGTGAGGAACTGAGAAACCAGTCTGTCACAGTTACAAGCAGCATTGAAAAATTTAAGAAGGCATCAGGTTGTACTTTTCTATTATATATAAAATATTATATATAATATATTATATATATTATATATAAAATATATATATATAATATATATATAAAATATATATATTATATATTATAAGTTCTTTATGAAAGATAGCAATTACATGTCACAGCTGGAGGTCATTTCACTGCATAAAAATTTTGGAAAAGTAGCCCTTTGATTGTACAGATTTTGTGCTTTAGCCCTTCATGTTGAGATTTATCCTGGAGACAATTGCTCAATGCTTTTTGGATTGTAAAGAAAAAATTGTTTGATTCCAGGAATTATAGTTAGAGGGGGCTTCTTTCAATTCCAAATGAAATAGCTGGAAAATTATTAAAAGAAGATATTGTGAATGTTTACCTGAATTTGACTGATAGGGACAAACCAATAAAGACATGAGAAAGGAGACTTGTACTTTCCTAATATGTTACAAGAATCTATCCAGAGAAATTATTTATTACTTTATTGTTAGTTAAAATAGTTGTGTTTTAAATGAGGTATTTTTTTCCTGTATTTCATGGCAGGTATTGGATTTGAGTTGCTTGTTTTCAGGCTATCTTGCTGTTTCCAGAGGTTTTAGAAAAAGGGAAGAGGAATCAAAGAGAACTATTACTGTCCTAAATACTGATACTTTCAACCTAAGAAAAATTATTGTGGGATAAGTCTGTTTCATTAACATGTTCAAATATTTGCTTTCCCATCAAGAAATAAAGATTTAAACACCAAATGTCTAATCAACAGCTTTTCTGATTTTCACCAACTAGTTCCCACAAAGCATGATAATAAACTACTTCTGAAATCAATTTCTTCATACTTTTGAAGCTTCTGTTCCAGTGGTAGAAAATTGCACTTTGATAGGCAATAATACCACTTCCATTGGTATTATTTCTCTGCCATTCCATAGATAGAAAAGAATTGCTTGTTCAGTCAAATACACGCCTCTGATGCTGATTGCATAGTACCAATATGATTCAGCATCTGTGGATGTTTTCACTGCTTTCACCTTTATATGGGCTTCKAAAAGKAACTAGCAATTGGACTAAGGTCTGTGGAATTTTTCTAAAATGGCTATAAGTGTTTCTATTTGGAAAACGTTGGTCAGTAAATTATGAGATAGAGAAAACTTGTTTCTCCAGTTATTTC
Organism: Alauda arvensis; assembly: GCA_902810485.1. Classification (NCBI taxonomy): domain Eukaryota; kingdom Metazoa; phylum Chordata; class Aves; order Passeriformes; family Alaudidae; genus Alauda; species Alauda arvensis. The sequence continues at coordinate 12,338 of CADDXX010000271.1, read as the reverse complement.
TTGCTAGCAAAAGTGCATTTAACTAGCCTGTAGGAGTCACCTAAAATTTTTATTATTAGAACAGGTTTTTTTTGTTATTTCAGAATAATTTTCCTAAGTTTAGCTTGCAAGTTCCCTGCATTTTTTTAGTTTAGCCATTCATTTGGTTGCAGACTCCATAAATATTTTTATTCAGCTGGATTTAAATTTGCTCAACCTTGGAGCATTTTCAAAATTGAAGTTTCTTGAAGAGAAAGTGAAATAAAGAGTCTCCTCCACAGAAGCTGTTTTTTTCCCCTCTCTTTATTAAATAAAGTGCAGGAGAATCAGGAGAGGAAATAAGGGAAATTAAATGTTGTTAAAAAGCACCTATCAACAGGAATTGTTGCAAGAAAATATCTGAGGTGAAAGGTTTCTTTGACAAGTATCAGAGTTRGCTAGGTTTTCATAAATTAGAGGGTTGCAATTTATTTTTCATTAATTGACCAAATAAGAAGAAAGGGAAGGTGGAATTAATTAATGCAACTGGAAATTGGAAAATTACCAAATTACTAAAATAAATGGCAGCATGTCAAAGGTTAAGTAATTTCTACTTCAATGATGTACAGGAAAGCAGAGGTCACCTTCTGTAAAGAATTAAAAAAAATTAAACCCTTCTAATGGGAAACTTGCCATGTCATAGCTTAAGCCAAGTAATTTCTGAATTTATTCCTGGTATTTCATTAACTTTTTTTATAAAATATTATCATCCAAAGAGAGATCATAGATACCAATGTGAAAACAATGAAGTAATAGCAATATATTATGTCTTCAAAAATTTCCAGTTTGGAACAGAAATATTACTGAACCACAAATCTGCCATTTTTATGGACAGAGCTTTAGTACCAGAATGCCTTCCATAAAGCTGAGTTGTAGGAGCACTTTTTTGGGATCAGTTTCTTAAGACTTCATGATTGCTCATGCTTGTTTTCTCCATGCAGTTTTAAATGGTTAGGCCAACTTCAATAAAGTTTTTCAGAGGAGTTTATTCTTAAATTGACTTTCTTCCAGCATATGTCACATGAACTGGTCCCTAGGTGGAAGAGAAGTGGCCTTGGTGCTTCTCTCGGTGCAAAACCATGTGGAGATGGGAACTGCAGTAAGCCATCCAAGTGCTGGTGCACTTCAGAACATCTTCAGCAGGGAGTGTCTTGAGCTCCTCTTAATTTGCTGGGAAAATGTAGAGTGTGCCGTGGAGTAGGGTCAAAGGGCTCATGACATTGTGGGAGCAGGCCACAAAGGTTTGGCAGACATCTGAGACACAGAAAATTCCAGGACTGTGGAAGGGAACTACTGTCATGGAAGGAAATGGGGGATACATTAATTCAACTGCTGCAGGACAACAGCTTTTAGTTTTTGTCTCCTTTATTTATTTGTTCATTCTGTGTTAATAACGCTGCTCCTTTCTATAACCTTCACCTTTCTGTTCCTGTGCTCTTATGTGTAATGATACTAACTTTCCATATTTTAGAGAAACACACAGTTTCAAAAAAAATTGTTATTAATCTTCTGAAGAACATGACTCCAGGTGAGTCTATTTAAAATAATAGGGCAATGAGCAAGGCCAGTTTTGGCAAGAATGTGCCATGAAAATTTTATATAGAGAAAATTACCTCCATTGATCTGTTGCTGAACTAGTGAAAAAGAATGATGACAAAAGTGTATTGGAAAGAATCTTGGAGATGCTGGAGAATGGCCTTTTTCAGGAAGAAAAAATATACTACAGTATGGTAGGCTTAAGAATGGAGAAGAGTGTGATTAGTACTGGAATGAGTGAATTAATTGCATGGTGTATATCAGACATCAAATATCAATATGAAACCAAGGAAGTTCCAAAAATCATGTAAATAGTCACACTGATGAATCACTGGTATTACTTTTTCAAAGGACTGGGTTAGACGTTTGGATGTTTTGAGAGTGATTCTTCATTCATCTACTTCTGTTTTGGCAATCACAGGAATCACGTGTTTCAGACACTTATTTGCAGAGCTTGTGTTGGTTATTCTTAGGGAATGAGTAAGGAACTTAATATAGGTAGCTAAGTTTGCCTAGACTAAGTTTACCTCTCTGGTCCATAGAGAGTGATAAGTACTTTCAGAAGGTGATTCAGAGCATTTAGAATCAGTTTTTATCTTCACTGGCTGCATTAAATGTTTATACATGAATGGAATAAATATACCCCAGTCAGGATGTATCTGGTGGGGGGCAACCACTGCAAGTGTGGTAACTTATTTGTTAATGCACCAGAAAATATCAAGGGGAAAAGTGGTACAGCTGTCAGACCACTTCTTAATATACCTGTTTTCTCATGGAGAGAGGGTGAAGCTGTTGTATTCTTGATAAAAAGGAACTGAAGTGTTCCTGTGCCAGTGCCATATGAGAAAAAAACAATGACTCAGGATATTACTCCTTCTTCAGATTCTGTCAGGGTTTTCCTAATAGCATCTCTTGAACAAAGTTCATTGAGATATATAGATCATGTTGAAAGCTGTTAGTTCAACACACTAACCACGCAGTATATATTCAGATGATCAGTTTTTTTCTTCTTCATGAAATCTGTTGTTCTAGGATACATTTCTCATTAGGCTGCTTCCCCTAAGTCTAACATTAATTATGTTCCAGACTCTGAGGGAGAGTCAACAAAACCACCTGATATGAATGAGCACAGCTGAGCATTGACAGGCTGCTAAACATTTGGGATCTTTGTGCCAGGATTGCCCAACAGAAGGGTCAAATGCTGATGGACTTAGTTTTACCTTCACAGGGCTAAACCTGATGACATTTCACTCTATCTGGGAGCATCAAGATGAATCAGAATCCAAAGTCTTGGAGCCTGCTAAAAAGGTGCTTTCCTCAAACAACTGAACATTCTTTTCCTAGTAGCATGTCAATGTCTTACAGAGGATACTGGATTTTGGCTTAGCTTCTTTCTTACATGTAGTACCAGGAATTAAAATATTACTGTTAGCTTTGCTTTGGTCTTTGTGTGCTCATTGGATGTATTACTTGCAAGGAGTTAAGTAAGACCAGTAAACTGCGCCAAAGATCACCACATTTACTTTATTCATGATTGCTTGCAATATAATGGAGGAGAGACCACAAAACTTTAGCAAAGGTCAGCACACAGAATGGCCAATGGGGAGTAAAACTATATTCATCCAAATGTCCCCTCTAGCTGGAAGTATTTTGCTGATAAATAACCCCAGGAGAAATGAAGATACACACTGATGGACAGAAATTGTCCTCAAAGACCCAATCAACTTTAAACATTAGGGAGAGGTGAACCTGTATACATAGGCCAGCATGCACAGAAGAACATTTTCTTAATAGGATACCATAAATTAATCACCTAATATTAGCAGATGGCTCCTAGTCCAAATACATGGCTTTTGACCTAAATTGGCCTCTACTATGACAATGCACTTTCCACTGCCAAACTGAGAGGTCTGACATAGTGCCTGCCCCATAAAGCATGGTAGGTGCTGAACTGTAAACCCCATGTGCTCAGCAGTGGAGCAGGTATAAATGTTTGTAGGCTTTCCACTAGAAGCTGGGAATTTGACTATGCATTAAAGATTTGTTAATCACACAAGTACATGTGAAGGTCTTACTCAGCTGTACCATCTCTGGAATGTGCTAATTATGTGAGCATTCAGACAGTCCTGCAATCTCCACCTGATGTTCTTAGGACAAACCACACTGCCCATCAGAGATGATGCAAAGGCAGATGGCGTGTGTGTTTATGTATGTGTGTGTGTGTGTGTGTGTGTGTGTGTGTGTGTGTGTGTGTGCATGTATGTCTGTGGATGCATGTGAAGACCTGAATATCTGTCCTTGTCATACTCAGCAAGGCAAGTGTGACAAGGCAATCCTTATTTCATTCTGAAAGAATAGACATGGACTTTATGCACAAAAAGTTTAAAACTATAGAGTGCTGATGATCAAATCAGGAATGGCCAGCAGTGATATTGGCTTATGTATTGTTGTTTTTTTTTTTTTTTCTTCAGGAAGTGAATTGAGAAAACAATTGCTGTCTCAGCTGGCTGCACTGTCATGTGGAAATAATGCTCCAGTAGCAGACAGGTCTGGCTTGAAATCAGCTTTTAGCATTGAGCCTTGCTATCCCATTTCTATTCTCTTAATCTCTACAGCTGTTTGATTATAAAATTTAGTCATGTGCCAATAAAAAGTTCTCTGAACACCATGATGTGGAAAATGTATTGTTAAGTTTTCAACAGATGTCTGTTGATGGATTATTTTTGTCAGGAGATGAGTTGTTTTATTGGGTGTTGCTGCTCTGCTGTGCTCTTAGGCTTTCTATCTCATCACTTCATCCTATACTGTTTATTTTTCACAGCCATAAATTTGGTAAGTTGAAATACAAGGTATCAACTGCAGTCTATCATTTTACACAGGAATAATTTTTGTTACTAATTTTACCTAATCTGTTAGATAGATGCAAGTATCTATCTAGATCTCCTGTGGTTCTTAATTTTGGTTGAGGGTTGTGCCTCTCCATTGCAGAATAGTTGGATGTTGGCAATCTGTATGTTGGCAAYCTGTATGTTGGCAATCCGTGGGTTGGAAGTACTCAAGCATTTACTGAAGCTTCCAGGCCTGACATATGCAAAAGGCTGCTGTATTTCAGTTTAATGGCCATATTAAAATTAAGCCACTTGGGCACAGCCAGATTTTTGTTAGAGAAACTGCCTCTATGGGAAGAACTTCTATGAGGGAACCAGATGTTTAATTCTGAGTTATTTCAGCACCAGGCTTATTCTTAGTGTTTATTAATAAACACTGGTAACAAAGTACATGCTTTTTAAGAGTCAAGTATCACTGTACATGTTCACTTTACTGCAGTCAACAGTCTGCAGCACATTAACCTTGCATTCTAAACCCCTAATGTAAAGTTCCCCAGGGGGTTTGTTGAACAGCCACGACCAAAGGGATCTTCCATTTTCTTCAGAACTGCAGACCTTCAGAGCTCAGACACCTGTTCTCAAATAAACACCTAAGCAAGAACATCCTCACTGGAAATCTGTGTTTTGGATAGTTAGTTCAAGTACTAGTGGAAATTAACACATGTGTTTCTTAAAAAAATTTTGAAGATAAAAAAATTTATATCAGCAAAATATGTGAATGTCTAGTAACATTTTCTTATTTCATTCCTCTATAAAACAGCACAAATAAAGACATCCCAGTTTCAATATTTCRTCTCTGAGGAATGACAGTSTAGACTTGGGCTCTTAATGTTGAAAAAAAAATGGTATGATATGGGATACAAGAGAATAAGATGAAATCGGGAGTATCATAAAGAACAAAAGTAGGAAATGACTGTACATTCTCTTCTAGTACATAAATGGAGGTCAAGCAAATGAATCTAGCAAGTGCCAGGTGAAGACAAAATAAAGGCTATGGTTTCATACACAGCATGATATTAAATAGTGGAGCCCATTCACTCCTAAATATCCAAATATTTACTATTTTAAACCCTGTAAGTACTTTACAGGGTTTAAAAACTGGTTAAAGTCATGAAAGAAAATATTCTATAGGATTACTAATTAGAAAGACAGCCTCAGTTCAGGAAACTTATTCCTGCTGTTTTTGATTTTTCCAAGGAAAATATTTTCATACATCTGCTCTATTCTTACTATTATTCCTAGGCACCTTTTGGCAGTGACAAACACTGGTCTAAACAGATCAAAAATATGCTTATTTTTCTATTCTGGTGGAAAAAATTTCTAGTCTGGTTAGGCAATGTGCTGTTTTATTGCCCTAGAAGAGACTGTGCTTTCTTTACCCTGTCTTTGGTTTATGCTGAGTGACTTTTTCATTTAGGTTGTTATTTGTCCATGGAGTAGACAGAAGAATTAAAATCTTTTTGACTTCCCATTCCAGGTTGTACCTTTCAATCCAGTTGCACAGGACCCTTCTGGTGTAGCTAATGCAATGCAGTGCACTGCCAACTTACCCAAGTTATTTCTAAATATACTCCCAGGATCTTAATCCACTCATTTCCCTAGCTTGCTCATAGACTTCAATATAGATGTAACCTAACAAGTGGGAAAATGAACTCTGCCAAGCACCTCATTTGCTTTCAGTAGTTTCATGACATTAGGTGATAGTCCTTCCCCCTTTTTAATGTTTCATCTTTCATGTGGGTTCATACTAGCTTCATATCTGGAGAACACCACCAGCAGCCAGGGAAACTAACAGGTTTCACCTCTTATCTCTCTTGACAGGCTGGGCCACTCACAGCAGTACAGCATTACAATACTTGATTTTAATAGTATGCAAACATCAATAATTGTAATGGATAAGTGCTCTAATTTGAGAGTAATTTACTGTTAATACCATTTGCATGTATGTGGCTTTCAGTGCCATCAGAAGGCTGAACAGAAATTGTGCAGTAGATGTCAATTAACTCTTGTAAACTAACACTCATTCCTCACGTATTAGTACAGAAAAATCCCCAAAAGAGACATAGGAGGGTTATGTATGGGAAGGAAATTATTCAGAATTTGAAAAAAAACCACATGGCACAAAGTATGATGCATCTGGGGCAGAGAATTCACTAGAGACATCTGAAGAGGCATTCAGTGTGATCATGGTGACATGGAAAGTGGACGAAGTTTACCTCAATCTGTTAAATAGCTAAGAGGCTGAAGAAGAAGTTAGAATGTAGGAGTTAGTCCAGTTGATGTGGGATGGAGAACCCACACATTTTATTAATATAGAAATGAAGACACATCACATCATAGATGCCATATTGGAAGGAGACTATGTGGTAGTTAAAGTGTTACTGTTGGCTAGATAAGACTTTCATTTCCCCATCACAGAAAAAGGAAAAAATAACTTTCAATTTAATTATTTAAATTGCCTCTGTCTCATTGCACTCAGAGCAATTATTAATTGTTCTCTTACTCACTGACTAGCCCTTTCTTAAAACATATATAAGGAGAACAAACAAGAGCAACCCAAATTTTAGGGACAAGATGATGAGAAATTTAAGCCCTGAACCTCACCCAGTGAAGGAAGCACTTGTGTGATGTCACCCCTTTCAGTGGTGCTGCAATTAATTGAATTACAATACAGTTCACTATTAACCCTTCATGTGCATGGTCCTCTGAATGCACTCCATATGTGAAGTATTTATGAAGACCCTTAGCATGTCTATGTGTTCTAACAGAAAAGAATAAGCATATTAGTGTCTGCACATTAGAATTTTTCATAATAAAGTCTTTTATATGCTAAATGAAACACAAGAGCATTCAGAAATGATATATCACTTGCCTGCTTTTTATTAATAATCACTGTTTCATTGGAACTGTTCCTTATCTACAGATCAAAAATGCCAAATAAAGTTTATTTTGATTTATTAAAGAATTCTTGTAATTTGATTTTAGTTATAATTTTTCATTTAAATGAACTTTCCATTGTTTTCATTAACAAATTCACGCAGTAAAAATAATTAGTAATAAAAATCCTTTTAACAGTATCACAATATATTATGCTTTAATCACTCAAAAAAAGGTACCTGCAAAAAAACCCATTAAAACCACAAATGCATTTATGATTAATAACTGAATCATATTGTTTTGGCTCTGCATTTTCATTATGTTTTTTTTGTAAGACAAAAATTGCCAACGTGTAGGATCTTAGTACAAATCCAAGTTTATCTACAAAGTGTGAAAAAGGTTGAAAAAGATGAGGAAAAACCTGCAAATTAAGAAAAAGATAAAACTTTTCAATTTTATTTTCCTATTTTCTCTTCATCAGTGGATTTATAACCCTTTTTTTTTTTACAGCTTTTCCTTCTGAAATGCTTAAAAGACTGTTATTCATGTACAACATTTCTGATAGCAAAATCTTTTATTATGGAAAGGTCATTTCATCTCATAAAATAACATATTTGAATAACTTGTTGAAAAATAATTCAAGAACATATTTAGYTTCAGACAAAACTCTGTGGATATGKTGTCCATGAATTCATGCTGTCACACTGCAATATCTTGGGCTGGGATGGTTATTCAATTCCATAGACCCACTTAGAGTTTGTGTATAAATATTTTGTGACCTGACATCTAAATCTGTTTCTTTGTGGAAGCTGATTCCCTCAGACGTATTCCAAACATGCTTAAGAAACATTGACAACAATGTCAGCAGTATAGCGAAATTGAGAGGCATAATGGCTTATTCAGTACAATAATAGAAAATCCAGGGGGAGGTTTTGTGTTATTTATTACAAGTTAAGCATGCTGTGAGTATGTGTGCTGGTTTTGGCTGGGGGAGAAATAATTTTTCCCCGTGGTTGRTATGGGGCTATGTTTTGGATTTGTGCTGGACACAGGGTTGATAATGTAGAAATGTTTTTTGTTTTTCTGACCAGGGCTTACACAGGACCCAGGTCTTTTCTAGTTTTTGTATTGACACACTGGAGAGGGACGTTAGGGGTGCTTGGAAGGCTAGGAGGAAACACAGCCAGGACAGATGACTCCAACTGGTCAAAGGAATATTTCAGACTATATGACATCATGCTCACTATATAAAGCGGAGGGAAGCAGTGAAGCTATTCCTTGTAATGCTTTGCTTGTATGGGCAGGTTTTGCTTTCCCTATTAAACTGTTTTCATCTCATCCCAAGAGTTTACCAGCTTCTACATTTCTGGTTCCCTCCCTGATCCTACTGGTGTGGGTGTGAGCGAGTGGCTGCATGGAGCTTGGTGGCTGTCTGCGGTAAAATCGTGGCAGTAGGTATGAGACCTTAGGTCCTGTTGTTCTAGGTTGCAATGTAAGATGTGCCCAAAGTATGTATTCTATTACCATCTTCATGGGTTGTTGGAGCCAGGTGGGGCAGTGTTTTCCCTGCCCCCTCCCTCCAGACTATCTGCTGTTAATGGCCCATCAGTGCCCTGCCCAATGACTCACAGGTGACTCCCCTCGGGAGCCATCTCTGCTTAATGGGCAATCAAGGACCCATTGTGTGACTCATAGAATGATATCAGCCCATTGTGAGATGCTCTGCCCAGTGGGGAGGAGCTAAGCATTCCCATCTGGATATAATCTGCAGTTTGGGACAGCACATGGCCCGACTGGATTCCCAGAGGAGAGGAGCTGCCAGATCTTTCTACAGGATCACTGCTGTAGAGTTCTCCGCCTCTGCCCTCGCTAGGGCCGCACCGGCTAGCAGGGAGAACCCCACAAACCTAGGTGGGTCCCAACACCGGAGAGCACCGGTGAGAGGAGGGGGTGTTTGAGGCAGCTCTCTAGATACCTTAGAGGCAAGGAGAGAGGACTCTGCGTAGCAACAAAGTTCAGATTTATTGCTCCCCAGGAGGGTCACAATGTATCCAAACACCCGATCCGAGCTGGACGGGAGGCTGCTACACAGAGCRGCAAAYAAAGGGTGACACAGACTTTTAACTGGGGGAGGTACAGGGGGAGGGGAAGACACARAATCCAATCAGGGGAGAAAAGGGAGGGAAAAGGTATTAACAGGCACATCAAACAACCAACTACAAAACCAGGGGGAGAGTCTTCTGAGACTGCGACCAATCAAGGGCTAAACCAGATGGAACTCTCTGGAATTGGGGCATGAACAGAGAGAGATGGGCATGTGGTAGGGAGGGGTCAGCAGGAACAAGGCATGATGGACAGGGGAGGGCACACCCAAAGGCGAAACCAACTGGATAAGGAAGGGGTCATGGAACAGACCAACCAAACCCCACAACATAAATCCCAACACACTGCTTCAACCAGACTGCTTCATTTGGACTGCTACCACTACCCTAACGAACAGGGTGTCAGGTTCTATTCTGACTCTGCCAAGGGTCTTTTTGTTTGTTCCTTTTACTATTATATTTATTTTATAGTTTTCTTATTAAATTGTATTTCTGACTGAGTCTCTCACTGGTTTTGCTTTCAAACCAGTACACCTGTGAAGATCTTCAGTACTGTCTGTGTTCTGCAGGTTGATTTTTCCATGCATGAAGCACCTCAAAAGGTTTTGACTACTTTCCGTTTTGTCAGATGAACTTGTCGGTATGTGAAGGTATCAGATCAAAAAGAAAGGCATCTCATGGGTATTCCATTTATAGCCCTAAATTTTTCTTAAACCAGTTTTCATGTATCTAGGTCCTTTGTTATGGTTCAACAACTAGAATAATTGTCTTTATAGCATGTTGTATATAGAGAAACATATTATTTCTTTGTTCCCTGCATATTCAGTATCATTTGAAGTACTTCTGTTCCATCAGGCTATTGAAATACAGTCAAACAATTGTTTCTCTTTACAACAACAACAACAAAGTGATAGGTCTTCTGAGGTCCAGATGTCAGGCTTCACTTCCTCATAACATGTCCATGCTCTTGATCCCTCTTTGCCTATGTCGATATGATGCATCTGAGAAAGTAGGTGTTTGTGGTTTTTTTGCAAGTTGAAGAGAAGGAACAAAGATCTGTTCTACAGTGGGCATGCTGCAGGTTTTTTTGTCTAAAAATAGATTTAGACAAAGAATTAAAAATATGATGTTGGCACTCTATGTGTTATGATAGGTAGGGGCAAAGTATGTTCACTTTCATTAAAGATGTAGGAAGCACAAGACAGTCATGTACTTAGAGCTCTAAATTTGTCATGCACTACAGGGTTGAGTCAGAAGAAATATCTTTCCTTCTGGACAACTGATGAGCAAATATAGCCCGGTATGGTCTTGGTTTCCCCAGCACCATTGTTGAGGAGCTCACCACCAAGGTAGGAGAGGTTCAGGGACAAATATTCCATACTCATGTGGTGAGAGGCACACCTGACTCCAGTATTGCACCTGATAGGCAACTCCACTTTAAGGACATGGCCTGCCATTGGTGATAGGAGTGGAAATGTTCCAGTCTACTCTAGCAGTGCAAATTCAGGCTTTCAAGTTGAAAGGAAGGATTTTGGCAAAGTTTTATGCCTGAACTGAAATATTATTGGCTACCATGGTTTCATTGGTGTCCCTGCAAAGGAGTGAAGTAGTGATTATGAAAAGAATGGTTTGCACCTATGTAAATCCAAGCCAAATGTAATAAGTCAAAGAAAAAATAAACAAGACTCCTACATGAGTAGTATCCGTAAAAAAAGAAATTCTTCTGTGTTTCTATAATATCCAAAAAAATTCCAATAACCTTTATGTTCTATGTAATTTTGTGGGAATGAGTAATGTCAGGGGATATTGTAAAATTATTGTTTAGAGTTTGAGCTGATTTATGTTCTTCTTGTTTGAATCCCACATGTGTATATTTTTGATTTTACACTGTTTCTTATGTTGCTTTTGTTCTCGAAGAGAAACAGGAGGGAAATGAAAAGCAACTTATTTTTTAAAGGGTCGGGGTCTTAGCAGCTCTGGTATTTGGGGATGTGTGAGGGACTGGAATGTTTATGGTTAATGACTCAAACTATTGGCCATTTGCAAAAGCAGCAGAGTACACAGATATCACCTGAGTGTACAAGCTGGGTGTTGGACAAGATGAAGCACGTCACACAAAATTCTGTGAGGTGGGACAGTGCTTTTTGTTGTGCTGAAGTCCTCACACAAGTGACTCAGCTCTGAAAACTCCCCTCCAGGGAAGTACAAGGGCATCTGTAGACCTGAATGTATTCTCCTTTCTGACTGGCCATAATTGACTCCACCATGCTGATGTAAGAGGCAGCTGTAATGTACTAGTAAGTGTCATAAGATATCAAAGACTCTTCACTTGGTGAGAAGAGAAATATAATTAGAAACTCTACTGGAATCTCAGTTCACTAAGTGACAGGGAATTAAAAGGGTAGAGGGAGTAAGAACAGAAATTACACTAATGTACCAAATCTGATATTAATACTTTCGTTTTGGCATCTGAAACTTGACATGAATACACTGCATTGCAATTTTCTTACATCAAGATTATTGCCATATATTAAAACCAAGTCAAATTCTGTCTTTACTTCTGGTCACACAGCATCACAGAATCATTGGTAAGTCTCACATGGCTTTCATCTTGTGAAAGCTACTGAGATCTGCTCTTAATAGCAAGTGAAGAAAGACTTGTTCCTCAATTCATCCCACCCCTCAGATTTTTATTTTAGATAGGGTGAACTCATCAGTCTCTTTCATTGACTACAGATTTATCATTAAATGACTTAGACTGGACACCTGACAAAACAGAGATAAGGTGAGACAAATCACATTCAGCGCCTTTGAGTGATACAGTTTCATATTCACTCTGAGCTTTAGCTTTTCTTCTGCATAGTCACATGTCTTCATTGTGACCCATAGGGAAATCAGAAATACAGCCTCAGAGCCT